>CM055126.1:76198612-76481112 GCA_029206835.1 Rana muscosa
ACAGATGCACACCGTAGGGGGACAGGAGTGCACCGCGAGGTAGTGAACCCTATGGCTGGCTTCTGTGGGTAGGAAACTGGGTGGTTGTGGAAAGCGGGACCAGAGGAGCACAACCGGGATCCCAACGGAAGCGAGAGCCAAGATTCCCCAGGGCGCGGAGTCTAAGACCCAGCTGGTCTTCTCCAGGGCCTCTAGTGGTGAGGATGTTACGCTGCAGGCTGGGACCAGGTCGCGGCCCCTGGAGTTTCCTAGCTCACGCCCCGTAGGATAAGGGGAAGCAGCAGCACACGATAGAGAGAACCGAATAACAAGCCGAAGGTCAGGGGCCACAAGCAGACAAGGATAACGAAGAACGAGCCGAAGGTCAAGGGTCACGAGCAGACAGGGATGGTCGGGGACAAGCCAATAACGTAACAGAGAGACAGACGTAGCACACGGCAGGCAGGAACCCAAACACACAATGCCTAACAAACACGTTGATCAGCAAAGCAGGCTTGCAGTGCACAGGTTAATATAGTGTTCAGTGATAGGGCCTGGGGTGGAGTCAGGCTGGGAGGAGATTATAAAGGAAGCCAGGTGAAGGAGGTCTGGTCTCTAGATGAACACATGAGGAGGAAGGTAAGATGGCAGACAGACATTAATGCATATCCATGACAGTACCCTCCCTCTTACGAGGCCTCCCCCTTCCCCGCCTGGGCCCAGGTTTAGAGGGAAACTTCAGATGAAACTCCTTTAACAGACGAGGTGCAAAGACCTCAGATGCAGTGATCCAAGACCTCTCCTCAGGACCAAACCCTTTCCAATGAACGAGGTACTGAAGAACGCCTTTACAGAGTCGGGAGTCCAGAATTTGACTGATCTCGTACTCCTGATTATCCTCCGAGACAGGCGCCACGGTAGGAAGAGGACGAGAGAATTTATTGAGGACTAAAGGCTTTAGAAGAGCAACATGAAAGGAGTTAGTGATTTTAAGGCTCTTAGGAATCTGGAGTTTGAAACAAACCGGATTCAGTTTAGCAGTTACCGTGTATGGACCGATGAATCGTGGAGCAAACTTCAGAGAAGGAACTCGGAGCTTGATGTTCCTGGTAGAGAGCCAGACTTTGTCCCCTGGCTGAAGAGAAGGCGGTTTACGCCTGCGGCGGTCTGCAAAGCCTTTGAATTTTTCAGCAGCTGCCCGGAGGGAATCATGAACGTGACCCCAAACGGAATTGAGAGACTCCTGAACCGAAGCCAAAGCTGGAATGTCTGGAGAACAGATCATAGGAAGAGGAAGTTGAGGGTGTTTTCCATAAACTGTGAAAAAGGGTGTCTTCTGCGAACTGGTATTCACATGATTGTTATGGGAGAATTCTGCCCACGGGAGTAGAGAGGACCAATCGTCATGGTGAGAAGACACAAAGGTGCGAAGAAAGACCTCTAACTCCTGATTAACCCTCTCAGTCTGTCCATTGGATTGGGGATGGTAAGAAGAAGAAAAATCCAAGACAATATTGAGGGATTTGCAAAAGGCTCTCCAAAAACGAGACGTGAATTGGACTCCCCTGTCGGAAACAATATGAGAAGGGACCCCATGTAGGCGGAGAATTTCTCGAATGAAAATGGGAACCAAGGCAGGGGCAGAAGGAAGACCAGGAAGAGGAACAAAATGAGCCATCTTGGAGAATCGATCGATTACCACCCAAATGACTGTATTATTCTCAGACAGTGGGAGATCGGTGATAAAATCCATGGCAATATGGGCCCAGGGTTCCTTAGGAATAGGCAAGGGCATGAGGAGACCAGCAGGAGCTTGTGTGGAGGATTTGGACTGAGCACAGACATGACAAGCTTTAACGTAGTCTTTGACGTCTGAGCGGAGATTAGGCCACCAGTAGTGACGACTGATGAGTAGGAAGGATCGGAGGAATCCAGAATGCCCTGCCACCTTGGAATCATGTCCCCAACGAAGGATCTTAGCTCTTAGCTCAGTGGGGACAAAGGTCTTACCAGGCGGAATTTTAGACTTCAGGGTGGTAGAGTGGGCAACAATGCATGAGGTGGGAATGATCGGCTCAGGTTCAGGGGCGGACTCCTCGTCCAAAGTGTCAAATGACCTAGAGAGCGCATCAGCCCGACCGTTGCAGGAACCAGGTTTGTAGGTAATCGTGAAATTAAAACGGGCAAAGAAGAGACTCCACCTGGCCTGTCTAGGATTCAGACGTTTAGCATTCTGTAGATACTGTAAATTCTTGTGATCGGTAAAGATCGTTATGGAGTGAGGGGAACCCTCCAAGAGATGACGCCACTCCTCTAACGCCAATTTAATAGCGAGAAGTTCCCGATCACCGATGGCATAATTCCTCTCTGCCTGAGAAATTTTTTTGGAGAAGAACGCACATGGTTGGCGTCTCTTCTCAAAGATTTGAAGAAGCACAGCTCCCACCCCCATTGAGGAAGCGTCCACTTCAATAAAAAATGCATTCCCAGGATTTGGTCTCCTCAAGAGGGGGCCAGAAACAAAGGCCTGTTTCAGGTTGTGAAATGCAGAGACAGCTTCGGGAGGCCAGTCTCTGGCATTCACACCCTTCTTGGTCAAAGCGATAATAGGCGCGGCAATGGAAGAGTAATTCCTTATGAACTGCCTATAATAATTAGTGAAGCCAAGAAAGCGCTGTGTGGCCTTGAGGCTAGCAGGAAGAGGCCAGTTGGTGATAGCCAAGACCTTCCCAGGGTCCATACGAAGCCCCGAACATGAGACAAAGCACCCCAAAAACAGGACCTCAGAACATTCAAAGGAACATTTCTCCAGCTTGGCATAGAGATTGTTCTCTCTAAGACGTTGAAGTACAGTGCGGACATGGTTTCTGTGGACGAGCAGATTTTCAGAAAAGATCAGAATGTCATCCAGATAGATGACAACAAACTGGTACAGCAGATCTCTGAAGATTTCATTGACAAAGTTTTGAAACACGGCTGGAGCATTACACAGACCAAAAGGCATCACCAGATATTCGTAATGCCCGTCTCTAGTGTTAAATGCAGTCTTCCATTCGTCACCCTCCCGTATTCGAATGAGATTGTACGCGCCTCTGAGATCCAACTTGGTGAAAATGGAGGCACCCTTCAACCTATCGAATAGCTCAGATATTAAGGGTAAGGGGTATCGATTTTTAATAGTAACCGCATTTAAACCCCGATAATCGATGCAGGGTCTTAAGGTACCATCCTTTTTGGCAACAAAAAAGAACCCTGCCCCTGCAGGCGATGAGGATTTCCGGATGAACCCTCTCTCCAGATTCTCTGCTACATACTCCGACATGGCCTGGGTCTCTGGGATGGACAGAGGGTAGGTACGACCCCTGGGTAGAGTTGCTCCGGGGACAAGATCAATAGCACAGTCAAAAGACCTGTGGGGAGGAAGCACCTCAGCTGATTTTTTACAGAACACATCCCGGTAATCGCTGTATGCGGCGGGAAGATCAGAAGAAACAGAAGTGGCAGCAACCGGAAGACTCTCCTTGGGGGTCACCTTGAGAAGACACGACGAGAAACATGAGGAACCCCAGGCCAGGATCTGCCCAGAGACCCAGTCCACATGTGGAGAGTGGAGCTGTAGCCAAGGGAGGCCCAATACAACTGGGGTAGAGGCCTTGGGTAGAATAAGAAAGGATATCCACTCCTGGTGGAGAATCCCTACCGACATCCTAATGGGTAGCGTCTGGAAGCGAATAGGGCCCCCTGGGAGAACAGTGCCATCAATTGCCGAGACTACCAATGGGGTAGTGAGAGGTGAAAGGGTAAGCTTCATAGAAGAAGCAGTTCTCCAATCCATGAAATTGCCGGCAGCCCCGGAATCCAGGTATGCAAGGGTTGACTGAGGAGAAGTGCCTACATGAAGGGACACCGGCAAGAGCAGGCGAGAAGGTGATGTTTCTGGGTCCAATACTCCACCTTCCAAATGTATTAGACCCGAGCGTTTCCCGGACGAAGCGAGCAGGAGTCACGAAAATGACCCTTGCCCCCACAATAGAGGCACAAGCCCAGAGTTCTGCGCCTAGCACGTTCTTCGGGGGTTAGTCTGGTCCGGCCCAGCTGCATAGGTTCTTCAGCAGGTAGAGGATGCTCCACGGAATGAAGGGAGGGGAGCTCAGACTGGCTAGGACCCAGAGAGTGCTGGCGTCTTTTTTCTAAGGACCTCTCTTGAAAACGAATGTCGATCTGGTTGCATAATGAAATTACATCGTCCAGACCGACGGGAATGGCTCTTCCCGCTAATTCGTCTTTCACTCGGTCAGAGAGGCCATGTAAAAAGGTAGCGACCAGGGCCTCATTATTCCAGCTCAATTCAGCTGTGTGGATACGGAACTGAAGAGCATATTGCCCCACTGAACTAGATTCTTGGCGAAGACGTAAGACAGCACTAGCCGCTGAAGAAGCCTGAGCCGGCTCTTCGAAGATATTACGAAAGAGCTTCAAGAATTCGGACAGACTGGAAACCACCGGATCGTTCCTCTCCCACAGGGGGGCAGCCCAGGCCAAAGCTTCACCGGAGAGGAGGGAAATGATATAGGCTACCTTAGCCCGGTCAGATAGGAAGCTTTGAGGCTGAAGCTCAAAATGAATAGTGCATTGGCTGAGAAACCCCCTGCAGGCCTTGGAGTCCCCAGAGAAACGGAACGGAGCTGGCAATCTTAGTGAGTGTGAGGCTGCGACTGGTGCGATAGGTACAGCCGCTGGTTGTACTTGGGGTTGCGGATTCGGGGTTCCCAAGGAGACCTGAAGCTGCTCGAATCGAGAAGCCAGATCCTGGAGGAATCGCATCACCTGGGTCTGATTTGATTCCTGGGTCTCAAGTCTGCGAACTATGCCCTGCAATGGATCATCCGCGGGAAGCGGGATGTCAGCCGGGTTCATGGCTGATCAAACTGTCAGGGTCACCTGTGGCCAGGTGACAGATGCACACCGTAGGGGGACAGGAGTGCACCGCGAGGTAGTGAACCCTATGGCTGGCTTCTGTGGGTAGGAAACTGGGTGGTTGTGGAAAGCGGGACCAGAGGAGCACAACCGGGATCCCAACGGAAGCGAGAGCCAAGATTCCCCAGGGCGCGGAGTCTAAGACCCAGCTGGTCTTCTCCAGGGCCTCTAGTGGTGAGGATGTTACGCTGCAGGCTGGGACCAGGTCGCGGCCCCTGGAGTTTCCTAGCTCACGCCCCGTAGGATAAGGGGAAGCAGCGGCACACGATAGAGAGAACCGAATAACAAGCCGAAGGTCAGGGGCCACAAGCAGACAAGGATAACGAAGAACGAGCCGAAGGTCAAGGGTCACGAGCAGACAGGGATGGTCGGGGACAAGCCAATAACGTAACAGAGAGACAGACGTAGCACACGGCAGGCAGGAACCCAAACACACAATGCCTAACAAACACGTTGATCAGCAAAGCAGGCTTGCAGTGCACAGGTTAATATAGTGTTCAGTGATAGGGCCTGGGGTGGAGTCAGGCTGGGAGGAGATTATAAAGGAAGCCAGGTGAAGGAGGTCTGGTCTCTAGATGAACACATGAGGAGGAAGGTAAGATGGCAGACAGACATTAATGCATATCCATGACATAGGGGTCCCAGGAAAGCACAAGCTGGCAGACAGATGGAAGTCAGAGCCTTATGTGATCTGTAGGAAACTGCCTGGCTTACCAGTGTATCAGTTGAAGCCTGAAGGAAGAGCAGGGCCTCTGAAGACCTGGCACAGAAACCATCTGCTACCCCTTTCTGAGGCAGTCAGGATACCTCCTGCTCCGGATTCCCCCGAGCTACCTTCAACTCCCCGCACTCCAATACCTAATACCAGATCTCAAGCAACTCAGTCAAGAGAGGAGGAAATTACAGATCAAAGTGAAGATGAGGAGCTGGAGCTCAGCTGGCTATGGCCGTCTCAAGCACCTGAACCCCTGATGGTGGATCCCACACCCTCTGAATTCCTCCCAAATGACACCTTGAACGCTGAAGCTGCTGAGTTCGTTCCATCCAGTACACAGACTGAAGAATGGGAAGATGCTTTGGAGTCAGTCCCAGCTGAAGACCCAGGGAACTCACTGTATCTTTCTGCACCAGAGTTGGATGCCTTTGAAGTCACAAGTCCTCTGACACCTACCCCAATGGAGACACCCATAGTACCAGATGTTGTGACCCCCAGAGAACAAAGAGTGAAGAGAATTGTTCGCCCTCCCAGGAAGTTGACTTACACTCAAATGGGAGAATGCTCTGAGGACACTGTGATAACTGCAAGAAGGACAATAGATTAACCTGGCCCCTTCACTGTGCATTTGGTGGAGGGCAACCCCAGCTCACTCTCTGGCACAGTTAGGCAGGTCACTCCCACTAGTAGGACCTGTGGGCAGGAAAATCTCCCTCATGAGCTTGGTGTGAGGTTCCCCTGCCCAGTTCTTTTGCTACTATAAATTGCATTGTTTGTACTTTGTGTTGATTTTATCTTTGGGGACCAAAGATTTTAAGTGGGGGGAGTGTGTAGCGGGGTATTGCTTTTAGGCCTCAGAGACTACAGTACCCAGAATGCCACGGGACACCCAAGGTGCATTGCCCCACGCAAGGACTGCTGGGGTGGGGTATTTAACTGGGGGGGCGTGACTGGGTTCGGTTTCTTTGGACACCGCCCACCCAGAAAGTGGAACTCCTGTTTGAGTCTGCTGCGTTACCAGGCCTGAAGCCTGGGTTGTTTCTCCAAAGAGCCTTCCATTTCACCTAGGAGCTTGCGGGACATCATCTGACTGCTGCTGTGCTGTTGCGAGGAGGACAGAAGACCCGGGTGTCGTGGGATCTGTGTACCGAGACACAGCGATGGAAGATACGGACACAAACTGGTCCGGTTGGGTGAGAGAGCACCTGCTCAGAGACAAACACAGGATCTCCTAGGCCAGATAACTGTTGTTCAGAATTAACTCTAGTGCTTGTAGTCATACACCAGAGAGACAGCGTCTTGAGTATCTAGGAGTCTCTAAGACTTATCCTGTGTTTCACCAAGTTCAAGACCCTTTTTCTCTTTGTGGATTATAACTTGTTTCTTCAAAAGTGCACCACCGTTTGCTAGCGAAGATTTTCCTCTACAGAACTTCTGCATAGTACAGTCAGGCCTGACTTAGTAGCGTAGACATTTCTGGGCGCCATTTTTACCCACGAGATAGAATAGCAGCAGCGGGGACCGTTATTTTCTTTTATCATAACTGTCTGTTTGCAAAAGTACTCTTTTCATTGCAGGGCTCTGCATGTGTTCATGTATACTTTTCTATGCTTAACCAACACTCTCAGTAAAAGTGCCAGGGTTAAGTACACTTGTGTTTGTGTCATTTACTGTGCAGAAGAAATGGTTATTGATAGCCATACCCTATTACTGTGTTTATTGCAGGATTGTGCCTCAGAGAGTTATAGGTTACATAATCCTATCATCCCCTACTGACTGTGCCAGGAGAGGTTAGAGACAATTTCTGGGGGTTGACAGCAGTGCATTACAGGGCCCAAACAAATCATTCCAGCGGCTCTCTTAGCTGGGGGTATCGCTACACAGGGGTAATACTGCACCCTGCCCTACATCACTTCCTTTGCACCATAACACAGCTTCCCCCCAGTCATGCGGCCCTGCGCTGAGGTTCCCTTTAGCTCCGGGACTTTCTTTATAGTGGAATGGGATGTGCTTTGTTAATTTTTCATGTTTGAGGTTTACAACCATTTTAAGTCTTTGGGACGGTGCACTAACTATGAAGTTTGATGGAAGACTGGAGTTCAGCTCTAGTTTAAAGAACTGTACTTTTATGTGGATAATATACAGTATTTGTTACTGTAAGCATTTGTTAAAGGTACCATTTACAAGCATTGTATAAACAGTTATGTACTGTATTGTATACAACATATCAATGCCCTAAGCAGACCTCTGCCGGGTTAGCCCCCCCTTATCAAAATTTTTGAAAAAATCTTATGCAGTTTGTTAGATCTTTGTTAGATCAGGTTAGATCAACCGTTGTTTGCGTTAGATCTCACACAGAAGAAGCAATATTAACAGTTATTTGCTGGGGGGGGGCTAACCCGTCATCAGCCCCCCCTTATCAAAAAATTGACCAAACAGTTAGCTATTTTGGAAGCTATTTGTTAGATCCGGTAAGATCAAGTGGTTTTAACGTTAGATCT
This sequence comes from Rana muscosa, assembly GCA_029206835.1. Lineage (NCBI taxonomy): Eukaryota > Metazoa > Chordata > Amphibia > Anura > Ranidae > Rana > Rana muscosa. The sequence goes on from CM055126.1 coordinate 76,206,785, forward strand.
CACATATTTTCAGAGATATTCCACATACAAATACAGATATTAGGTGGTACATGAGGACGGGTTGGCCCCCCCTTATCAAATTTTCGGGCCAAAAATCATTCAGGCTAATAGATATTCGTTAGATTCGGTAAGATCAAGTGGTTTTAACGTTAGATCACACATAATTTCAGAGATATTCCACATAAAAATACTGATATTAGGTGGTACATAAGGACGGGTTGGCCCCCCCTTATCAAATTTTCGTGCCAAAAATCATTCAGGCTAATAGATTTTCGTGAGATCCGGTAAGATCAAGTGGTTTTAACGTTAGATCTCACATAATTTCAGAGATATTCCACATACAATTACAGATATTAGGTGGTACATAAGGACGGGTTGGCCCCCCCTTATCAAATTTTCAGGCCAAAAATCATTCAGGCTAATAGATATTCGTTAGATCTGGTAAGATCAAGTGGTTTTAACATTAGATCTCACATAATTAGAGACTTATTAAGTGATTAATGAGGGGGGCTGGCCCCCCCTTATCAAATTTTCTGGCCAAAAATCATTCAGGCTAATAGATATTCGTTAGATCCGGTAAGATCAAGTGGTTTTAACGTTAGATCTCACATAATTTCAGAGATATTCCACATACAAATACAGATATTAGGTGGTACATAAGGACGGGTTGGCCCCCCCTTATCAAATTTTCAGGCCAAAAATCATTCAGGCTAATAGATTTTCGTTAGATCTGGTAAGATCAAGTGGTTTTAACGTTAGATCACACATAATTTCAGAGATATTCCACATAAAAATACTGATATTAGGTGGTACTTAAGGACGGGTTGCCCCCCCCCCCCTTATCAAATTTTTGGGCCAAAAATCATTCAGGCTATTAGATATTTGTTAGATCCGGTAAGATCAAGTGGTTTTAACGTTAGATCTCACATAATTAGAGACTTATTAAGTGATTAATGAGGGGGGCTGGCCCCCCCTTATCAAATTTTTGGGCCAAAAATCATTCAGGCTAATAGATATTCGTTAGATCCGGTTAGATCAAGTGGTTTTAACATTAGATCTCACATAATTTCTGAGATATTCCACAAAAAAATACTGATATTAGGTGGTACATAAGGACGGGTTGGCCCCCCCTTATCAAATTTTCGGGCCAAAAATCATTCAGGCTAATAGATATTCGTTAGATCCGGTAAGATCAAGTGGTTTTAATGTTAAATCTCACATAATTTCAGAGATATTCCACAAAAAAATACAGATATTAGGTGGTACATATGGACAGGTTGCCCCCCCCCCCCCCACATGCAATTTACTGTCCAAAAATCATTCAGGCTAATAGATATTCGTTAAATACGGTAAGATCAAGTGATTTTAATGGTTGATTATACATAATTACAGGGATATTATGGATATTTGGTATTGATGCACGGATATCTATAATAGTGTCTATATCAGGTGTAGCAATACCCCTGCAGGGGCTGCTGGTTTAAGATTTGGGCTTGCCGTTACCTTACTGTTCACCACGTCCGTCCTAGGGGGTCTTCCTTGAAGAATTTCTCACAAATGTCTGCACCAAACACTTATACCTCGTTTCCACTGAGTGGATCGGTTCGGTACGGTTCGGTACGGTACGCTATTTTGGGTGTTTCCATTATGAAAGCGTGCCATAAAACCAAACTGTACCGCACCATTCTGGGTCCTGCTTCAGATGTGGGGCCATAGAAAATGGAACGGTTCGGTTAGGGCGGAGCTACAATACATTCCACTGATTGGCGGACACGCTAGGCATTTTTTTTAAACCCTGAATGGTCCCTGACGGTCCGACTTGCAGTAGAAACGCTCACCAGAGTAGACCAGACCATTCAAACTGTTCCAAACTGTACTGACCCGAACCATTCCGTTCAGTGGAAACAAGGCATTAGTCTCTTTTTCTCAAGGGTTTTATTAACAGAGGGACTGAGGGATGGAGGGTTAGGGGGGATTCAGGTACCTTTCTTGTGGATCACGTGTACTTCTTAATCCAGAGGACAAACAGTCTGCACACTGGATATAGCAACCACCGGATAGGCCTCTCTCACTGATCTAGCAGCCGGTGTGGTGCTCGGCCAAAAGTCTCTGCCACAAACTTGAAGAATACAAATAGTTTCTGCCACAGACTTGGGTAATCACTCACTTGATAAAGTTCTGAAAACATAACACACAGTGCCAGGATCTTTCAGCCAGCCGGCAGCACTGTGAGACAAATTTTTATCCGGATGCGTCCTCCAATTGAGCCCTCAATTGTTCGGTCCCTTCCCTCAGGCAAGGCGACACAGGACCATCCCCGGATCAGTAGGCCTCCAGAAACTCCTGGACCTACTCTCAGCAACGGAGCCTCTGGCCTACAGGCCCCGAGGCAGAAAACTACTAACACATCCCTGAGGCCAGGAGGGCCGTCAGGTCAGGATCGGAAGACCCCGGAAAATGGTGTCTGCTCCTTAAGTACCCTCTCTCAGAATGCACAGCAGGGTCACCACTCCCATTACGCTGTCTCCGGGAAAGGAATACCCAATGCATCCAGCCTACTGCATTTCCAACCCTGACTTGTGGTAACAACGACACCTACAGTCAGGTGGAAAATGTGCAGCCCAGCTAAACTGGAACAGAGACCATAATTTGGTACAATTGTTCTGAGCTAAACGACAGCTCAGATAACTAAATTTACACTAGCACCTACCCAATAGGAGCAGGGCGCTACACAGGCTAATAGATATTTGTTAGATCTGGTAAGATCAAGTGGTTTTAACGTTAGATTTCACATAATTTCAGAGATATTTCACATAAAAATAGGGATATTAGGTTTTACAGAAGGTACATCCATCTTCAACCGTCTCTGGATGGTCTCTGGAACCTTCTTTGGATGGTTCTTCAGCGGATGCCTGTAGTCTCTTCTCACACCTCCGTTCACCTCCCAGCCTCATGGTGATCTCTTCTCAGACCAGCAAGCTTAAGTCTTTAGCTAGCCCCCTTCTTTCAAAGCAGAAGTAGTAGCTCCATCCCCAGTAGAAATCAATGGTGCCATTTTGTGATGAGCCTTTAAGTCCTGTGGTCCTCTGCTGCTGCTTTATTGACTCTCCCTGCCAATAGGAACACAGAGAAGAGAGCGGACTGATGCCTGTGAGTGAGCGCCGCTAGTCACTCAAGGAAGAGTAGAGTTAGGGGGAGAAATCCTCCCCAGGTACTGACAGGTGTGCTCTCCCTCAGTGAGTGCCTGTGTCAGTGTCTATTCAGTCCGACGGTTCCTGGAGGGGATGGAGGGAGGTGTGGGACCATGGGTGACAGAGCAGCCCCCGCTACACACTCCCCCCACCAAAAAACCTTAGGTCTGCCAAAGGTGGTGAAGAGTCTATCACCTGTTACATGTTTTTGATATACACACATAAAAAAAACAGGTTAGTGTGCACAGGAAACCATACAATTTGCATCTGCATAAAACCATGGCAGAGGAACATCCAACCAATTAGCATAGGAGGGGAGGTTGTCCTGCCTCGCGGTTTTCATCTTCAGCAAGGGGAACAGACTGAGAGTGAGATCTAGTCACTGGCTGGGATCTTTGAGAGGCCGTGGGTGTGGACTGTAAATCTGACTGTGGTGGCACATGAACTGCTTCTGACATAGGCAACAGATGATTGCAATGCCAAGTCTTCAGCGGGCCTGTGCTTCCCTCTGGCCAGATTTGATATACTGGGATTCCGGGCAGATGCTTGCAAATGACATAGGGCTGCGACTTCCAGCGGGAAGTTGCTGAGGTATGGTCGAGGGATGTGCCGAAGACCAAGTCGACTGGCAGCCGGGCCTACCGCCCGAACATCAAACTATAGGGAGAGTAACCTGTGGCATCATTGGCGGTGCTGTTATAAGCATGCACAATAGCCACTATATGCTTGCTCCAGCGCTGTTTTTGTTCTGAATTTAGAGTTCCGAGCATATCCAGAAGGGTTTGATTGAATCTCTCTGGTTGAGGATCTCCTTGAGGAGGATACAGGGTGGTTTAAGACTTCCTGATGCCCAACAGGTCTAAAAGTCTCTTGATGAGACTACTCTCAAAATCTCTCCCCTGATCAGAGTGGATGCGTTGGGACAGACCATAGTGCACAAATAATTTCTCCACAAAGATCTTGGCCACCGTGGATGCTTGTTGGTCCCTTGTGGAAAACGCCTGGGCATACCGAGTGAAATGGTCAGTCACTACCAGGATATTCTCCTGCCCGCTAAAATCAGGCTCCAAGCACAGAATGTCAATGCACACCAGCTCCATGGGTCCCTGACTCTGAAGATGGCCCATTGGGGCAGCTCGTGAGGCAAAGTCTTTTTTTGGATACATCTGATGCAGGAGTGGCAATAATCCTCAATAGTGATGAGCCGAACACCCCCGGGTTCGGTTTGCACCAGAACCCGCGAACGGACCGAAAGTTCGCACAAACTTTAGAACCCTATTAAATACAATGGATGCGAACGTTCTAAATCTAAAGTGCTAATTATAACGACTATTATGCATGTTATTGTCCTAAAAAGGGTTTGGGAACCCGGGTTCTGCACCAGGGGACATGTATCAATCCAAAAAAAAGTTTTAAAAACGGCCGTTTTTCGGGAGCAGTCATTTTAATGATGCATAAAGTGAAAAAAAAAGTCAAATATTCCTTTAAATATCGTACCTGGGGGGTGTCTAAAGTATGCCTGTGAAGTGCCACGTGTTTCCCGTGTTTAGAACTGTCCCTGCACAAAATTAAATTTCTAAAGGAAAAAAAGCCATTTAAAACTGCTTGCGGCTTTAATGTAATGTCTGGTCCCGGTAATATGGATGAAAATCTTTAAGAAAAATGGCATAGCTACCCCATCACAGCCCCCCCCCCTACCCCAGCCCATTACCAGCCCCTTTGGATCTTGTATGGATATTAAGGGGAACCCTGCACACAAAATAAAAAAGGCCCTATATACTCTGAACAGCCGTATACAGGCGGTGCATACAAGACAGGGACTGTAGGTTTGTTCTTATGTAGAATCTGTTTGTAATTTTGAACAGGTACATTGTTCAAGTGTAGCTCCAGCCCAAAAATCTATTTTTAAGCTTTTTGGAAAACATAGGGAAGGGTTATCACCCCTGTAACATTTGTTTTGCTGTCTGTGCAGTAAGTTGGATGTTTGAAAGTAGGGGCCTGCCGTATATACTCAGCTGAAATTTGCCCCTTACATGTTGGTGTTGCCACAACACTGTGAGCCCTCACAGTTACTCTTGGTGGGCGCATGAATGGGCCCTGCTGTGAATTATTAGATCAAGAATTGTAATTGCATGCCCCTGTTGAACAGGGGCTTAAAAATTGGGCCTTTGGTGGTGGTGTTGACACAACACTGTAAGGCCTCACAGTTACTCTTGGTGGGCGCAGGAATGGGCCCTGCTGTGAATTATTAGATCAAGAATTGTAATTACATGCCCCTGTTAAACAGGGGCAGAAAAATTGGGCCTTAGGCACTGGTGCCACAACACTGCAACCCCTCACAGATACTGTACTTGGAGCACAGCAATGAGCCCTGTTGCAAAGTATTGCATCAAAAATTGTAATTACACGCCTCTGTTAAACAGGGGCTGAAAAATTGGGCCTTAGCCATTGGTGCTGGTGCCACGACACTGCAACCTCTCCCAGATACTCTAGTTGGAGTGCAGGAATGAGCCCTGCTGCAAAGCATTGCATAAAAAATTGTAATAACATGCCCCTGTTAAACAGGGGCTGAAAAATTGGGCCTTAGCCACTGGTGCTGGTGCCACGACACTGCAACCTCTCCCAGATACTCTAGTTGGAGTGCAGGAATGAGCCCTGCTGCAAAGCATTACATAAAAAATTGTAATTACATGCCCCTGTTAAACAGGGGCTGAAAAATTGGGCCTTAGCCACTGGTGGCGGCACCCAGAAACAAAAATGTTCTTCCAAGCTATCATCATCAATTGGATCATTGAGGAGGAGGAGGATAGTCAGTCAACATAACAGGACAGTCTCTCAGCATCAGCATCAGTCTTGAAGGGATGTGACATTTGAAAATAAATTAGTCTGTTATATCAGCTTCAGGCGTTTGGTAGCTGGTGGTGATCCAAGACTGGTTCATCTTTATGAAGGTCAGTCGATCAACCGAGTCGGTGGACAGGCGCACCCTGTGATCCGTGACAAATCCTCCAGCAGCACTGAATGTGCGTTCTGAAAGAACGCTGGATGCAGGACAGGCCAGTAGCTCAATTGCATACTGTGCAAGCTCTGGCCAGTGATCCATCCTCAAGACCCAGTAAGCCAGAGGATTTTCGGTGGGGAAGGTGTCCAAGTCTGACCTTGCCCCTAGGTATTCCTGCACCATGTATATCAGACGCTGGCGATGGTTGCTGGAACCGATCATACCTTGGGGCTGCGGACTAAAGAATTGTCTGAACGCATCGGTCAGACGGCCACCTTCCCCACCGCTCCTTCTTTGACTGACCGAAGCCTCAGCAACTCGTTGTCCAGTACCAGGAGTTTGTAACCTCCCAGTCTCTGGGAACGCGTTGCACAGACCTTTCTGCAAGGCCTCCCGGAGTTGTCTCATCCTCTGCGACGGTAAGATAAGGTCCGCAACCTTACCCTTGTACCGTGGATCAAGGAGAGTGGCCAGCCAGTAATGGTCCCTCTCCTTGATTCGAAGAATACGAGGATCCTTCCGCAGACTTTGCAGGATCAGGGAGGCCATGCAGCGTAGGTTAGCTGAGGCATTCGGTCCGGAGTCCTCTGGGTCACTAAGGACGACATGATCCGCAGCCACCTCCTCCCAGCCACGTACAAGTCCACTGGTTTCTTGGGACTGTAAATCATCCCTAAAAGACTGCTGCTAATGATGCTGAGTGCCAGGCTCCACCTCCATGCTGACACAATCCTCCTCCTCCTCCTCCTGTGCAATGGGTGGGACAGAAGGAACACTGTCTGGGTAAAGGGGGCCTTGAGAGGCAAGGGAGTCCTCCTCTTCCTGCCTCTGTTCTGCCTCAAGTGCCCTGTCCATTATTCCACGCAGCGTATGTTCCAACAGGTGGACAAGAGGTACAGTGTCACTGATGCATGCACTGTCACTGCTCACCATCCTCGTGGCCTCCTAAAATGGTACCAGGACAGTGCATGCATCCCTGATCATGCCCCACTGGCGTGGTGAAAAAAAACAGAGCTCCCCTGACCCTGTCCTGGTGCCGTAGTCGCACAGGTACTCATTGATGGCCCTCTGCTGCGTGTGCAGCCGCTGCAGCATGGCCAATGTTGAGTTCCACCTGGTGGGCATGTCACATATAAGGCGATTCTTGGGCAAGTTCAACTCCTTTTGCAGCTCAGCCAGGCGAGCACTGGCATTATAAGATCTGCGGAAATGCACACAGACTTTCCTGGCCTGCCTCAGGACATCCTGTAAGCCTGGGTACCTGCCCAAGAACCGCTGCACCACCAGGTTAAGGATGTGAGCCACACAGGGTACATGGGTCAGTTGTCCCTGTCGGAGGGCGGAGAGGAGGTTGGTGCCATTGTCGCAAACCACCATTCCTGGCTTAAGCTGGCGTGGCGTCAACCACCTCTCGGCCTGCCCCTGCAGAGCAGACAGAACCTCTGCCCCAGTGTGGCTCCTGTCCCCCAAACACACCAGCGCAAGCACGGCATGGCATCTTTTTGCCTGCGTAATTGCGTAGCCCCTTGAACGCCTACGGAGCACCGCTGGTTCCGAGGACAAAGCACAGGAAGAGGCCATGGAGAAAGAAGAGGAGGAGGGGGTGGAGGAGAGAGGTGTGTCACAACCAGTAGTAGCATTTTGGAGGCGTGGCGGCGGAACAACCTCCAACACTACTGCACCTTGTCCTGCATCCTTCCCAGCTGCCAAAAGAGTGACCCAATGGGCCGTGAAAGAAAGGTAACGTCCCTGTCCATGCCTGCTGGACCATGAGTCAGCGGTAATATGCACCTTACCGCTGACCGCCCTGTCCAGCGAGGCCAAGACATTGCCTTCCACATGCCGGTAGAGAGCCGGAATCGCCTTCCGTGAGAAAAAGTGGCGTTTGGGAACCTGCCACTGAGGAACCGCACATTGCACAAACTCACGGAAGGGGGTAGAGTCTACCAACTGAAAAGGCAGCAGTTGAAGCGCTAGCAATTTAGCCAAGCTAGCATTCAACCGCTGGGCGTGTGGATGGCTGGGAGTGAACTTCTTTCGACGGTCCAGCAGCTGGGGCAGGGAAGTTTGCCTGCTAGAATCGGACGTCGGTGTACTGCTAGCAGAGTGCCCGCAAGTACTTGGCTGTGACACACCTAATTCTACACCTTCATTCCTCTCAGTGCAGGTTTCAGAGAGGACTGAAGGTCCTGGGGGGTTGGAGATCCCAGCTGATGCGGTGCAAGGAGAGGTCCGCTTTGTTCTTTGGTGTGGGTCTTTAAGGTAGGCTTGCCAACGAGCTGCATGGCAGGTCAACATATGTCTGGTCAAGCATGTGGTGCCCAAGCGGGTGATGTTTTGGCCACGCGATATACGCTTGAGACATATGTTGCCAACAGCAGCTGTGCGATCTGATGCACTCGACTCAAAAAAGGCCCACACCAAAGAACTTTTTGAATAACGGGCAGAGGCAGCGCCCTGCACAGGCGGAGCTCTGCGGTGTGATTCCGTCAGTGTGCTGCCCTTACGCTGGCCCCCCGAGGGCATCCTGCCTCGTTGGAGATGTGCCTCCTCCTCATCCTCCTCCTCCTCCTCCTCTCTCCTATTAGGCACCCACGTGGAGTCAGTGACATCATCATCCCCTCCCTCCTCATCACTGGAGCCAATCTGGCAGTATGCTGCAGCTGCTGGAACATGACTGCCAGATTGGTGTCCTTCTTGAGCATCCCTTCTCTCTGCTCTCACGCTACTGCCTTCCTCTAGCTGGGTATCATCATCAGACCCTTCGAAACCCTGGGCATCCTCCTGGATCATGTACCCAACACTGTGCTCAAACAGTTTGGGGGACTCCTCAGGAGGACATGGTTGGTCTAGGGAAGGAGTGACTGATGATGACATTGATACCAGGGAAGAGGACGCTTTGGCAGCTGCTTTGCCAGTACCCTGAGCCTGGGTGAGAGAGGATGAGGAGGATGAGGAGGGCTTGGTCATCCACTCTACCAAGTCTTCGGCATGATGCAGCTCAACACGTCCAGCTGCTGAAAAGAAGGACAAGCGTGTCCCATGGCCACGTGCTGATAGCGATGCACCGCGTCCACGACCAGCACTGTTGTCTCTAGACACAGAGCCTGCTTGCCCTCTTTTATTGGCTCCTGACTGTCTGCCTCTCCTTGTTTGCCTTCCAGACATTCTAATGGCCTGCAGGGAAATGGGAAAACCAGCAATAAGGCCTAGCTTCAGGAGTATATTTTGCAGGAATCACACTACGCTTGCTGTAGGTGCTGCAAATGCCTGTTGGTGTAACACACCAGGAAAAAGCAGCAATACAGGCTAACTTCAGGTGTAATATGATCAGGAGGCACACTCCGCCCGCTGTAAGTGCTGCAAATGCCTGTTGGTGTAACACACCAGGAAAACGCAGCAATACAGGCTAACTTCAGGTGTATAAGGTGCAGGAGGCACACTCCGCCCACTGTAAGTGCTGCAAATGCCTGTTGGTGTAACACACCAGGAAAACGCAGCAATACAGGCTAACTTCAGGTGTAATATGATCAGGAGGCACACTCCGCCCGTTGTAAGTGCTGCAAATGCCTGTTGGTATAACACACCAGGAAAAAGCAGCAATACAGGCTAACTTCAGGTGTAATATGATCAGGAGGCACACTCCGCCCGCTGTAAGTGCTGCAAATGCCTGTTGGTGTAACACACCAGGAAAAAGCAGCAATACAGGCTAACTTCAGGTGTAATATGATCAGGAGGCACACTCCGCCCGCTGTAAGTGCTGCAAATGCCTGTTGGTGTAACACACCAGGAAAACGCAGCAATACAGGCTAACTTCAGGTGTATAAGGTGCAGGAGGCACACTCCGCCCACTGTAAGTGCTGCAAATGCCTGTTGGTGTAACACACCAGGAAAACACAGCAATACGGGCTAACTTCAGGTGTATAATGTGCAGGAGGCTTAGTAACAATGACACTGACACTGTCCCCTGCCTATCCTTCTCTCTCCCTGAACACAAGGTTTATCAAAGTATATGACACTGACACTCTCCCTGCCTATCCTTCTCTCTCCCTGCACACAAGGTTTAGCACAGAATATGACACTGACACTGTCCCCTGCCTATTCTTCTCTCTCCCTGCACACAAGGTTTATCAAAGTATATGACACTGACACTCTCCCTGCCTATCCTTCTCTCTCCCTGCACACAAGGTTTAGCAAAGAATATGACACTGACACTGTTCCCTGCCTATCCTTCTCTCTCCCTGCACACAAGGTTTATCAAAGAATATGACACTGACATTCTCCCTGCCTATCCTTCTCTCTCCCTGGACACAAGGTTTAGCAAAGAATGTGACACTGACACTGTCCCCTGCCTATCCTTCTCTCTCCCTGCACACAAGGTTTAGCAAAGAATATGACACTGACACTGTTCCCTGCCTATCCTTCTCTCTCCCTGCACACAAGGTTTATCAAAGAATATGACACTGACACTCTCCCTGTCTATCCTTCTCTCTCCCTGCACACAAGGTTTAGCAAAGAATGTGACACTGACACTGTCCCCTGCCTATCCTTCTCTCTCCCTGCACACAAGGTTTAGCAAAGAATATGACACTGACACTCTCCCTGCCTATCCTTCTCTCTCCCTACACACAAGTTTGGGGTACAAATAGCACTGACACTGTCCCTGCCTATGTAACTCTTTCCCTGCGCCCGAACACACTACACAAGGCCGCCGCGCTGGCAGCCTTTTATAGTGTGGGGCGTGTGCTAAACCCCCTGAGCTATAATTGGTCACAGGCAACCTGCCTGTGGCCAATTATGGCTCTCCTAGCTGCCGGCGCTGTGATTGGCCAAGCATGCGGGGTCACAGTGCATGCTTGGCCAATCACAGCGCCGGGATTGCACTGCGATGGCGCAGTGTATTGTGGGCCGTTCGCGTCACTCGAATTTGGCGCGAACGGCCCAAATCGTTCGATGTTCGCCGAACGGTCGAACAGCCGATGTTCGAGTCGAATGTATGTTCGACTCGAACACCGAGCTCATCCCTAGTCCTCAACTTCAGCCCGCATGCAGGGCCAGTAGAACCTGTCCCTCACCAGGTCAAAAGTCCTCTTGGGCCCTAGGTGGCCATGGTTGTCGTGTATGGCAGTTAATACTGTCTCCCTATGTTTTTCAGGTAGGAATAGCTTAAATTTTTCTTCAGAATCGTCAGAGGGGCCCCTTCGGTAGACCACCGAAACCGATCCCACTCTCGCTACAGCAAACGGGTTTCCTTTGGGGAGTCAGTGAGGAGCAAGTCAGGGTGTTGGCTCTCCAAGGCCTTCAATGCCAAGCTACAGGGAGGGTCCTCCAACTGGTCCCTCTGCAGGTCATTCTTTGACAGCTTCGGGCAGACCTTTATCCCCGACTTGGGTGACATTGCAATAACATCTGGGGACACCAGCGGCTGACAGTCCAATGTCTTCGGCCCTGGATCCTTCTCCAGCTTGATGTTCTGCTCCTTGACATAATGCTCGTACCCCTTCAGGTGTCAGCTGGGGTGTCTCTGGAATAAGAGTAGCCAATCATCTGTGACCCGTGGCATCCAACTTGGTGGTAGTGAGGATGTAGGTGAGAGGATTGTTGTCAGTCTTGATCACGAACTCCGCTCCATATAGATAATCCCTCAGCTTATCCACCACCACCCACTTCAAGGCCAGGAACTCAAGTTTGTGCATGGGGTAGTTATTCTCGGCGGGGGGCCAAGTCCCGACTCATGTAGGCAACAGGCCGTAGATGACCGTCATGCTCTTGATATATCACCCCACCTAACCCATCTCGACTGGCGTCAACATGTAGCTCATATGGCTTGATTGGATCTGCATAGGCCAGAACTGGAGCGGTTGTTAGGCTTCACTTCAGCTGCCTAAAACCTCTGCACACTTCGGAGTCCATTGTTCCTAAATGGACTCTCTGGGTTTTCTGGGCCCACCAGCTGGTCTCACAGGCTTCGCCAGATCAGGGTCAGCGTCTTAGCGAATCCCTTGACAAATCTTCTGTAATAAGAGCAGAATCCCAGAAATTACCTAAGCTCAGTCACGTTGGTAGGCCTCGGCCAGGAGGTGACAGCTTCCAGCTTCTGGGGGTCGGTGGCCACTTTGTCGGCAGACACAATATGGCCAAGGTAGTTGACTGAGGGTTGGTAAAACTGGCACTTTTCCAGAGACAGCTTCAACCTCCTCATCATGCAGTCTCTTCAGGACCTTCTCCAGATGCTCCTTGTGCTCTTCCAGGGTCTTGCCGAAAACGATGATGTCGTCTAAGTACACCTCGATCAGTTTCATGTCACCCACGGTCTTCTCCATTAGCCTTTGGAAGGTGGCTGGGGCACCAGACAGGCCTTGTGTTACTATCGGGTGTGTACTTACCGAGGCCGAGATGCCGAGAGCGGTTCACCCTTGCGACTAGGCGCACTCCGCCCCCTTGAGATGATACAGGGGTTGAATGGCACAAAGAGGCACTGGCTACCAGCAGGATGGGTAGGTCTTGCAAGGTGATCTTGGTAGAGCTGAACAGCTGTGCGAAGACAAGAAGGTAATCATCCAAGAGCAGGCTGAGGGTCAAACACAGATGGGTGCAGCTCTTTGCAGGACCCTAGCTGGAGATACAAGTCCAGAGCACAAACAGGGATCAGAACAAGGAGGCAGAAGTCTAGTTCAGGGTGCAGGCTAAGGGTCTAGCACAGGAGACAAGTAACTAGTCCAAAACACAAGCAGAAGGTCAGGGGCTGGAGACAAGTAGCAGGTTTGAGATGCAGGCCGGGGATCAAGCAAAGATAGCAGGGCAAGGTCCGTTAAGCAAGCCGAGGTTCAGGTCCAGGAGAAGAGCAGAGTAGTCAGTATCAATCCGGGTCACAACGAGAGTTCAGATACAGGAAACAGAAACTAGGCTCAAACAGGAAGCAGGAAGCAGGAAGCTGAAGACAAACCAGCAATCTGTCAGAGTACCTGGGCAGCCTTATCTAGGCCAGCCAGAATGCTGATTGGGCGTGCACTAGCACGCATGCGTGCGCGACGTTCCATCGGGCCGCGAACGCGCATGTGCCGAATCGCCGTTCCACCATGCATGCGTGCGGGGACGCGGCTGAACTGGTTGTTTCTCTGACACCTTGATGCATACAGTCTAATTCAAAGATCCCCTCCGGGGTAATAGTAATGGTCTTCTCCCGATCCTCAGGGTGCATGGGGATTTGGTAATACCGACTCTTCAAATCCAGCATGCTGAACCACATCGCTCCTGACAGGCTCTGTAAGGCATCTTCTATCCTTGGGGTGGTATATTGGTCACGAATAGTGATGAGCCGAACACCCCCGAGTTCGGTTCGCACCAGAACCCGCGAACGGACCGAAAGTTCGTACGAACATTAGAACCCTATTAAATACAATGGATGCGAACGTTCGAATTCTAAAGTGCTAATTATAACAACTATTATGCATGTTATTGTCCTAAAAAGGGTTTGGGAACCCGGGTTCTGCACCAGGGGACATGTATCAATGCAAAAAGAAGTTTTAAAAACGGTCGTTTTTCGGGAGCAGTCATTTTAATGATGCATAAAGTGAAAAAAAAAAGTCAAATATTCCTTTAAATATCGTACCTGGGGGGTGTCTAAAGTATGCCTGTGAAGTGCCACGTGTTTCCCGTGTTTAGAACTGTCCCTGCACAAAATGACACTTCTAAAGGAAAAAAAAGCCATTTAAAACTGCTTGCGGCTTTAATGTAATGTCTGGTCCCGGTAATATGGATGAAATTCTTTAAGAAAAATGGCATAGCTACCCCATGACCCCCCCCCCCTACCCCAGCCCATTACCAGCCCCTTTGGGTCTTGTATGGATATTAAGGGGAACCCCGCACATAAAATAAAAAAGGCCCTATATACTCTGAACAGCCGTATACAGGCGGTGCATACAAGACAGGGACTGTAGGTTTGTTCTTATGTAGAATCTGTTTGTAATTTTGAACAGGTACATTGTTGAAGTGTAGCTCCAGCCCAAAAATCTATTTTTAAACTTTTTGGAAAACATAGGTAAGGGTTATCACCCCTGTAACATTTGTTTTGCTGTCTGTGCCCCTTTTCAGAACATTTCACCTCACTTTCCGTCCCAATGACAACTGTTTTTGAAATGTGGTGTTTTTCTTGAAACAAGGATTGCTGATAAAGCATCAGTACAGAGGAGACACCTTTCTCCCATATTTATTCTTACAGGAGAGAATTTTCCTTCCTAGTGGTAGATTTCCTCTCAGTTCCTGTTGTCTTCTTGCGTTTGCAAGTAGGAGTCGTTTGTAAGTTGGATGTTTGAAAGTAGGGACCTGCCGTATATACTCTGCAGAAATAGGCCCCTTAGTTGTTGGTGTTGGCACAACACTGTAAGCACTCACAGTTACTCTTGGTTGGTGCTGGAACGCCCTGCTGTCAACTATTATATCAGGAATTTTAATTACATATAATTGTTGAACAGTGGTAGTAAAAAATGGGCCTTTGATGGTGGTGCTGGTGCCACAACACTGTAAGCCCTGACAGTTACTCTTGGTGGGTGCAGCAATGGGCCCTGCTGTGAATTATTAGATCAAGAATTGTAATTGCATGCCCCTGTTGAACAGGGGCTGAAAAATTGGGCCTTTCGTGGTGGTGGTGGTGGTGGCGTTGCCACAACACTGTAAGCCCTCAGAGTTACTCTTGGTGGGTGCAGGAATGGGCCCTGCTGTGAATTATTAGATCAAGAATTGTAATTACATGCCCCTTTTGAACAGGGGCTGAAAAATTGGGCCTTTCGTGGTGGTGGTGTTGGTGGCGTTGCCACAACACTGTAAGCCCTCAGAGTTACTCTTGGTGGGTGCAGGAATGGGCCCTGCTGTGAATTATTAGATCAAGAATTGTAATTACATGCCCCTTTTGAACAGGGGCTGAAAAATTGGGCCTTTCGTGGTGGTGGTGGTGGTGGAGTTGCCACAACACTGTAAGCCCTCAGAGTTACTCTTGGTGGGTGCAGGAATGGGCCCTGCTGTGAATTATTAGATCAAGAATTGTAATTACATGCCCCTTTTGAACAGGGGCTGAAAAATTGGGCCTTTCGTGGTGGTGGTGGTGGTGGCGTTGCCACAACACTGTAAGCCCTCAGAGTTACTCTTGGTGGGTGCAGCAATGGGCCCTGCTGTGAATTATTAGATCAAGAATTGTAATTGCATGCCCCTGTTGAACAGGGGCTGAAAAATTGGGCCTTAGGCACTGGTGGCACAACACTACAACCACTCACAGATACTGTACTTGGAGCACAGCAATGAGCCCTGTTGCAAAGTATTGCTTCAAAAATTGTAATGACACGCCCCTGTTAAACAGGGGCTGAAAAATTGGGCCTTAGGCACTGGTGGCACAACACTACAACCCCTCACAGATACTGTACTTGGAGCACAGCAATGAGCCCTGTTGCAAAGTATTGCTTCAAAAATTGTAATGACACACCCCTGTTAAACAGGGGCTGAAAAATTGGGCCTTAGGCACTGGTGCCACAACACTCCAACCCCTCACAGATACTGTACTTGGAGCACAGCAATGAGCCCTATGGCAAATTATTGCTAAAAAAATTGTAATTACACGCCCCTGTAAAACAGGGGCTGAAGAATTGGGCCTTAGCCACTGGTGGCGGCACCCATAAACAAAAATGATCTTCCATGCTATCATCATCAATCGTATCATTGAGGACTTGGAGGAGGAGGATAGCCAGTCAACATAACAGCACAGGCACTCAGCATCAGCATCAGCCTTGAAGGGATGTGACATGTTAAAATCAATTAGTCTGTTATATCAGCATCAGGTGTGTGGTAGCTGGTGGTGATCCAAGACTGGTTCATCTTGATGAAAGTCAGTCGATCAACCGAGTCGGTGGACAGGCGCACCCTGTGATCCGTGACAAATCCTCCAGCAGCACTGAATGTGCGTTCCGAAAGAACGCTGGATGCAGGACAGGCCAGTAGCTCAATTGCATACTGTGCAAGCTCTGGCCAGTGATCCATCCTCAAGACCCTGTAAGCCAGAGGATTTTCGGTGGGGAAGGTGTCCAAGTCTGACCTTGCCCCTAGATATTCCTGCACCATGTTTATCAGACGCTGGCGATGGTTGCTGGAACCGATCATACTTTGGGGCTGCGGACTAAAGAATTGTCTGAACGCATCGGTCAGACGGCCACCTTCCCCACCGCTCCTTCTTTGACTGGCTGAAGCCTCAGCAACTCGTTGTCCAGGACCAGGAGTTTGTAACCTCCCAGTCTCTGGGAACGCGTTGCACAGACCTTTCTGCAAGGCCTCCCGGAGTTGTCTCATCCTCTGCTCCCTCTGCGACGGTAACATAAGGTCCGCAACCTTACCCTTGTACCGTGGATCAAGGAGAGTGGCCAGCCAGTAATGGTCCCTCTCCTTGATCCGAAGAATACGAGGATCCTTCCGCAGACTTTGCAGGATCAGGGAGGCCATGCAGCGTAGGTTTGCTGAGGCATTCGCTCCGGAGTCCTCTGGGTCACTAAGGACGACATGATCCGCAGCCACCTCCTCCCAGCCACGTACAAGTCCACTGGTTTCTTGGGACTGTAAATCATCCCTAAAAGACTGCTGCTGATGATGCTGAGTGCCAGCCTCCACCTCCATGCTGACACAATCCTCCTCCTCCTCCTCCTCCTCCTCCTCTTCCTGTGCGATGGGTGGGACAGAAGGAACACTGTCTGGGTAAAGGGGGCCTTGAGAGGCAAGGAAGTCCTCCTCTTCCTGCCTCTGTTCTGCCTCAAGTGCCCTGTCCATTATTCCACGCAGCGTGTGCTCCAACAGGTGGACAAGAGGTACAGTGTCACTGATGCATGCACTGTCACTGCTCACCATCCTCGTGGCCTCCTCAAATGGTGCCAGGACAGTGCATGCATCCCTGATCATGCCCCACTGGCGTGGAGAAAAAAAACCAAGCTCCCCTGACCCTGTCCTGGTGCCGTAGTCGCACAGGTACTCATTGATGGCCCTCTGCTGCGTGTGCAGCTGCTGCAGCATGGCCAACGTTGAGTTCCACCTGGTGGGCATGTCACATATAAGGCGGTTCTTGGGCAGGTTCAACTCCTTTTGCAGCTCAGCCAGGCGAGCACTGGCATTATAAGATCTGCGGAAATGCACACAGACTTTCCTGGCCTGCCTCAGGACATCCTGTAAGCCCGGGTACCTGCCCAAGAACCGCTGCACCACCAGGTTAAGGACGTGAGCCACACAGGGCACATGGGTCAGTTGTCCCTGTCGGAGGGCGGAGAGGAGGTTGGTGCCATTGTCGCAAACCACCATTCCTGGCTTAAGCTGGCGTGGCGTCAACCACCTCTCGGCCTGGCCCTGCAGAGCAGACAGGACCTCTGCCCCAGTGTGGCTTCTGTCCCCCAAACACACCAGCGCAAGCACGGCATGGCATCTTTTTGCCTGCGTACTTGCGTAGCCCCGTGAACGGCTACGGAGCACCGCTGGTTCATAGGACAAACCACAGGAAGAGGCCATGGAGGAAGAAGAAGAGGAGGGGGTGGAGGAGAGAGGTGTGTCACAACCAGTAGTAGCATTTTGGAGGCGTGGCGGTGGAACAACCTCCAACACTACTGCACCTTGTCCTGCATCCTTCCCAGCTGCCAAAAGAGTGACCCAATGGGCCGTGAAAGAAAGGTAACGTCCATGTCCATGCCTGCTGGACCATGAGTCAGCGGTAATATGCACCTTACCGCTGACCGCCCTGTCCAGCGAGGCCAAGACATTGCCTTCCACATGCCGGTAGAGAGCCGGAATAGCCTTCCGTGAGAAAAAGTGGCGTTTGGGAACCTGCCACTGAGGAACCGCACATTGCACAAACTCACGGAAGGGGGCCGAGTCTACCAACTGAAAAGGCAGCAGTTGAAGCGCTAGCAATTTAGCCAAGCTAGCATTCAACCGCTGGGCATGTGGATGGCTGGGAGTGAACTTCTTTCGACGGTCCAGCAGCTGGGGCAGGGAAATTTGCCTGCTAGAATCGGACGTCGGTGTACTGCTAGCAGAGTGGCCGCAAGTACTTGGCTGTGACACACCTAATTCTACACCTTCATTCCTCTCAGTGCATGTTTCAGAGAGGACTGAAGTTATAGTGGGGTTGGAGATCCCAGCTGATGCGGTGCAAGGAGAGGTCCGCTTTGTTCTTTGGTGTGGGTCTTTGAGGTAGGCTTGCCAACGAGCTGCATGGCAGGTCAACATATGTCTGGTCAGGCATGTGGTACCCAAGCGGCTGATGTTTTGGCCACGCGATATACGCTTGAGACATATGTTGCAAACAGCAGCTGTGCGATCTGATGCACTAGCCTCAAAAAAGGCCCACACCAAGGAACTTTTTGAATGACGGGCAGAGGCAGCGCCCTGCACAGGCGGAGCTCTGCGGTGTGATTCCGTCGGTGTACTGCCCTTACGCTGGCCACCAAAGGGCATCCTGCCTCGTTGGAGATGTGCCTCCTCCTCATCCTCCTCCTCCTCTCTCCTATTAGGCACCCACGTGGAGTCAGTGACCTCATCATCCCCTCCCTCCTCATCACTGGAGCCAATCTGGCAGTATGCTGCAGCTGCTGGAACATGACTGCCAGATTGGTGTCCTTCTTGAGCATCCCCTCTGTCTGCTCTCACGCTACTGCCTTCCTGTAGCTGGGTTTCATCATCAGACCCTTCGAAACGCTGGGCATCCTCCTGGAGCATGTACCCAACACTGTGCTCAAACAGTTCAGGGGACTCCTCAGGAGGAGGACATGGTGGGTCTAGGGAAGGAGTGACTGATGATGAGTCTGACATTGATACCAGGGCAGAGGACGCTTTGGCAGCTGCTTTGCCAGTACCCTGAGCCTGGGTGAGAGAGGATGAGGAGGAGGAGGAGGGCTTGGTCATCCACTCTACCAAGTCTTCGGCATGATGTGGCTCAACATGTCCAGCTGCCGAAAAGAAGGACAAGCGTGTCCCATGGCCATGTGCTGATGACAATGCACCGCGTCCACGACCAGCACTGTTGCCCCCAGACACAGAGCCTGCTTGCCCTCTTTTATTGCCTCCTGACTGTCTGCCTCTCCTTGTTTGCCTTCCAGACATTCTAATAGATGGCCTGCAGGGAGATGGGAAAAAAGCAATAAGGGCTACCTTCAGGTGTCCTTCTCTGTCCCTTTACTTAAGGATTTCTAAATATGGTTGAGGATGATTGCTTTTGCACAGAATAGCACAACGACAATTTCCCTGACTGTCCAAAAAACAAGGATTTCAAAGATGGTTGATGAGGAATGCTTTAGCACACTATAGCACAAGGAGAATTTCCCTCACTGTCCTTCCCTGTCCCTAGAAACAAGGATTCGCACAGTAAAAGACACTGACACTCTCCCTACCTATAGTTTTCTGTCCCTAGAAAAAATGTTTTTTTAAAGCACACTATAGCACAAGGAGAATTCCCCTCACTTTCCTTCTTTGTCACTAGAAACAAGGATTATTACAGTGAAATAAACTGACACTCTCCCTACCTAGAGTTTTCTGTCCCTAGAAAAAATGTTTTTTTAAAGCACACTATAGCACAAGGAGAATTCACTCACTGTCCTTCCCTGTCCCTAGAAACAAGGATTTGCACAGTAAAAGACACTGACACTCTCCCTACCTAGAGTTTTCTGTCCCTAGAAAAAATGTTTTTTTAAAGCACACTATAGCACAAGGAGAATTCCCCTCACTTTCCTTCTTTGTCCCTAGAAACAAGGATTATCACAGTGAAAGAAACTGACACTCTCCCTACCTAGAGTTTTCTGTCCCTAGAAAAAATGTTTTTTTAAAGCACACTATAGCACAAGGAGAATTCCCCTCACTTTCCTTCTTTGTCCCTAGAAACAAGGATTATCACAGTGAAAGAAACTGACACTCTCCCTACTTAGAGTTTTCTGTCCCTAGAAAAAATGTTTTTTTAAAGCACACTATAGCACAAGGAGAATTCCCCTCACTTTCCTTCTTTGTCCCTAGAAACAAGGATTATCACAGTGAAAGAAACTGACACTCTCCCTACCTAGAGTTTTCTGTCCCTAGAAAAATTTTTTTTTTAAAGCACACTATAGCACAAGGAGAATTCCCCTCACTTTCCTTCTTTGTCCCTAGAAACAAGGATTATCACAGTGAAAGAAACTGACACTCTCCCTACCTAGAGTTTTCTGTCCCTAGAAAAAATGTTTTTTTAAAGCACACTATAGCACAAGGAGAATTCCCTCACTGTCCTTCCCTGTCCCTAGAAACAAGGATTCGCACAGTAAAACACACTGACACTCTCCCTACCTATCCTTCTCTTTCCCTAAACTAAAGGAATCCAGGTTAAGCAAGAAAGAAATAAATGTCACTGTCCCTGCCTATGCTTCTCTTTCCCTGCTCCGGAACACACTACACTAGGCCGCCGTGCTGGCGGCCTTTTATAGTGTGGGGCGTGTACTAAACACCCTCAGCAATAATTGGCCACAGGCATCCTGCCTGTGGCCAATCATTGCTCTCCTCGCTGCCGGCGCTGTGATTGGCCAAGCATGCGGGGTCACAGTGCATGCTTGGCCAATCACAGCGCCTGGATGACACTGCGATGGCGTAGTGCATTGTGGGCCGTTCGCGTCACTCGAATTTGGCGCGAACGGCCCAAATCGTTCGATCTTCGTCGAACGATCGAACAGCCGATGTTCGAGTCGAACGTATGTTCGACTCGAACACGAAGCTCATCCCTAGTCACGAATGGTCCTTCAGTTCAGAGTCCGGTAGTCAATTCCGTACCACCACTATTGGGGTAGCGTATGGACTCTGGGACTCTCGGACGACACCTGCCCTCTTCAACTCTGCCAGTTGTTCACGCAGATCCTCCAAGTCCCTTAAAGGAATCCATCAAACTCTTTGATCCGGTATTGGGCACTTTTTGCATACCCCACATCAAATTCACTTTTGGAGAATGCAGCCTGCCATCTCAGGAGCTGAGCCTTGACCCTTTCTTTCCATTCAGGCAAAAGAGGAGTATTCTTCGGATAGAACTCCTTCACAGAGATCCCATCCTTTGCTCCCCCCACCAAATCAGACGTCAGGGCTGGGGTGGCCGAATTCACTTGTCCCAGCAACATCTGAGCTGGCATCTTCGCTGGCGAGGTTTTTATGTTGCGAGCACTAACTAAGATCTTCCTGTGACTTCTTTGCAACCCTTTGGTTGAAACCACCTCGGGAATTATCTCCACTCCCATGTCTTCTCTCTGTCCGTCTGCTTCAAGGACAATGAAAGGGCCTGGTTGCTTCCAATTTAGCTTGACAGATGCTAGTAAACAGGCCACTTTACCTGGCTGTAACACTTTCTCACACCGGTCCAAGTGCCAGATCTTTCCCACACCTTTAGCTGGGGCTTTCTGTTCTTGTACCAGGCACTGGTAGGCTTGTCTCAGCATGGGGTGCACACTTGTAGTTGAAGTGCCCAGCTCCAGACAAAGAGGTGTCAACAGCCTTCTGACAAGATCAGTATTGGTCCCTATGACGGGAGAACTCTTACTGGCCCCTGGTGGGCGAGGACAGACCACTGCCCGAGTGTCAAAAGTTTCGGCTTTCCCAGCCACGGAGGGATCGAAGGTCAGCTTGAACAGTAGATAGCCATCATAGGGGAAGTTCTGAGTCCCAATGCCCCATATCTCCAGGTGCTTGAGGTGCCTGTCAAAGAAGTCTTTGTAGAGAAGGGTTAAGCTCCAGTATCCAGAAGGGCCTTGGTGTAGACTCCCTTTACTTGGATGGGAACAACAGGAGAAGGTCCCACCTGCTTGTCAGGGAGCATGGAGGAAGTGGTGGCCCTGGCCTGTTCGGTGGTTTGTATCTGCGCTCCTCTCTTGCAGAGATTCTGATCGGGCTTAAGTCTACGCTAAGTTCTGGGAGTCTGGTGTGCATTGACTCTCTGACACTGGGCAGCATGTGTCAAAAGAAACGGGACACTGGGTTACTTGGAGGCAACAACGGGGGGGGGGGAGGGGGGTTGGACTTCCGCTGCTGTCTCTTTGCGTCATTGGTTTTGAAGCCAGTTATCGTAGATGGGCACCCGGTTGGCTTCTTCACCAGGGCCCTCCAAAGTTTCCCTCTGACTTCTAGCACTGTGCTTCAGGCTTCACTGGGCTTGGACATACCTGTCAAATTAATGTCCCACATAATGTCAGCATGCCTCGGTATGCTCAATGGCACTCCTCACTGGTACACGTGAAACTGCTCATTATCGGCTCCGATATAGACACTAGTATGGATATCCGTGCATCACTATCAAATATCCATAATATCCCTGTAATTATGTATAATCAAACATTAAAACCACTTGATCTTACCGGATCTAACGAATATCTATTAGCCTGAATGATTTTTGGCCCGAAAATTTGATAAGGGGGGCCAACCCGTCCTTATGTACCACCTAATATCAGTATTTTTATGTGGAATATCTCTGAAATTATATGAGATCTAACGTTAAAACCACTTGATCTTACCGGATCTCACGAAAATCTATTAGCCTGAATCATTTTTGGCCAGAAATTTTGATAAGGGGGGGCCAGCCCCCTCTCATTAATCACTTAATAAGTCTCTAAATATGTGAGATCTAACGTTAAAACCACTTGATCTTACCGGATCTAACAAATATCTATTAGCATGAATGATTTTTGGCCCGAAAATTTGATAAGGGAGGGCCAACCCGTCCTTATGTACCACCTAATATCAGTATTTTTATGTGGAATATCTCTGAAATTATGTGTGATCTAACGTTAAAACCACTTGATCTTACCGGATCTAACGAATATCTATTAGCCTGAATGATTTTTGGCACGAAAATTTGATAAGTGGGGGCCAACCCGTCCTTATGTACCACCTAATATCAGTATTTTTTTGTGGAATATCTCAGAAATTATGTGAGATCTAATGTTAAAACCACTTGATCTTACCGGATCTAACGAATATCTATTAGCCTGAATCATTTTTGGCCAGAAATTTTGATAAGGGGGGGCCAACCCGTCCTCATGTACCACCTAATATCTGTATTTGTATGTGGAATATCTCTGAAAATATGTGAGATCTAACGTTAAAACCACTTGATCTTACCGGATCTAACAAATAGCTTCCAAAATAGCTAACTGTTTGGTCAATTTTTTGATAAGGGGGGGCTGATGACGGGTTAGCCCCCCCCCAGCAAATAACTGTTAATATTGCTTCTTCTGTGTGAGATCTAACGCAAACAACGGTTGATCTAACCTGATCTAACAAAGATCTAACAAACTGCATACGATTTTTTCAAAAATTTTGATAAGGGGGGGCTAACCCGGCAGAGGTCCTAAGCTGTATAACTACAGGAAAACAACCTGGTATACAGTTGAAATACATTAATGTAAATTCTTTTACAAGACTGAACAGAATTATAAATCTTTTGAAACTTTAACCTATTAACACTTTGTATGGTTTCTGTGCTCACTTTTTGGAGGCCTCTGTATACTATAAAATTCAACTGGCTAAGTATGAGTTTGGAGGCAGAAGGGCATTGTCCCTTTTCACTCTGCTGTCTGTCAGTAATTTGATATCCTGTTAATCTGCTAGAAAAAGAACAATGATATCCCACTGGGTAATGGTAATAATGAGTAAAAAAAAAACTGTGGAAAAGCACTGACCTTTAATACATATAATGTCAAAATGAAATTAGAGAAAGAGCTATAGAGCCTTCCACATATCACATTCTATACATTAAAGAGCAAGTAAACCCTTGTATATATATTTTTTTTTAAATAACCTGCAAGAGAAAGCCATAATGAGATAGTATGCACAGCATACTAGCTCATTATGTGTCACTTACCTGAGATCTAAGTCCCCGAAGTCTGCCTCGGTCCCGTCCACCGATGCCGCCATGTCCCCTCGTCGCTAGTTCCTGTTTTCGCCGCTCTGGCGCTGTGATTGGCATGCGTATGCGGGCGGGAGCCGTAAAATCATCATTGCCGGATTTATGAATGAAAGCTCTCAGTGAGCCTGCACCGTTATCTACGGTGCGCATGCGCCGTAGACAACGGTGCATTCTTAACCACTTCAGCCCTGGAAGAATTTACCCCCTTCCTGACCAGAGCACTTTTTGCGATGCAGCACTGTGTCGCTTTAACTGACAATTGCGCGGTCGTGCGACGTTGAACCTAACCAAAATTGACGTCCTTTTTCCCCCACAAATAGAGCTTTCTTTTGGTGGTATTTGATCACCTCTGCGGTTTTTATTTTTTGTGCTATAAACAAAAGAAGAGCGACATATTTGAAAATATCACAATTTTTTTTTTTTAAAACAATTTTTTTTCTAAGTTTAGACCGATACGTATTCTACATATTTTTGGTAATTTTTTTTTGCAATAAGCGTATATTGATTGGTTTGCGCAAAAGTTATAGCGTCTACATAATAGGGGATAGATTTATGGCATTTTTATTATTTTTTTTTTTTTTACTAGTAATAGCGGCGATCTGCGATTTTTATTGTGACCGTGACATTGCGGCAGACACATCGGACACTATTGGCGCGTTTTTGGGACCATTCACATTTATACAGCGATTAGTGCTATAAAACTGCACTAATTACTGTGTAAATGTGACTGGCAGGGAAAGGGTTAACACTAGGGGGCGATCAAGGGGTTAATATGTTCCCTATTGAGTGATTGTAACTGTAGGGGGAGGGGACTCACAAGGGGAGGAGACCGATCTGTGTTCCTCTGTACTGGGAACACACAAATCGGTCTCCTCACCTCTGACAGGAGGTGGATCTGTGTGTTTACACACACAGATCCACACTTCTGCCGTGATCGCGGGCAATCGCGGGTGCCCAGCGGACATCGCGGCCGCCGGGCACACTCACCGGGTCACGAGCGTTGCCGCGGGTGCGCGCGCGCGCCGCCGGCGGCGCGCGCGCGCCCCATAGACGGCCGGGAAAAAAGGATGTCATATGACGTCCGCCCGGAGGGAGGGAGGGTTCCTGCCGGCGTCATATGTCTATGACCCGGTAGGAAGTGGTTAATGACAAATATCTCCTAAAGCATGCAGGTTTAGGAGATATTGCAAACACCTACAGGTACGCCTTAATCTAGGCTTACCTGTAGGTGTTTGTTGTCAAAGTGGGTTTACAACCACTTTAAAATAAATGCTTTTATATGTAGTAGGGTGTACAATTTAGGGGAGTGTCTGAGTGGTAGTTGGGCTAAGACACACTATTGTTAGGGTTAAGGGACCATTTGTGTGCCATGGGAGTTGGTATTGGTGTGTAGTTCCCTGGGACCTACAGGTGGCGCTGTCGCCCTGGGTCCGGGTTGAATCGCAATACAGGGTTGCGCCTTTTCTTGTCACCTTTCGGCAGCAGTACGGCAGGGCGGGGAACCTGCTGTGCCTGTCGGGAGAGGGTATAAAAAGGGGCGGCCATCTTCCATGGGGTTCTTCTTCGTCCACGCCCGGGCACCTTCGGCCTGGGTGTGTGGGTTCGTCATCTCCGGGTGCCCTAGCCCCGGAGGCCGAGTTCCTGTTCCATCCCAGACACCTTCAGTCTGGGGTGAGGTACTAATTTGGAGGCCTGGGGCCCAGCACCTTAGGCTGGGTTCCGCCGGGGATCGAGGACTCCCAGGGTGCCGCCTTGCGAGGGGACCCAGATCTGGAATGAGAAGGCCAGGGAGGTTACCTGTACCGAAGACCCAGCGCAGAGTCGTGGTGACGGTGAGGACCTCTGGTAACTCTCCGGAGGGATGTCTTCTCCTCTACACGGGCCAAGTACTCTCTAGAAGGAAGTTCTCTACAAGGTCAGTGGCAGTGGCCTAATAGGGCCATGCCCTATTCACCCAGTCAGTGGCAGTGACCCGTTCTCCAAGTCAGTGGCAGTGACTTTCTATTCACCTGGTCTGTGGCAGGGACCAACCTCACGGTCTGTGGCAGAGATTGTGCGCCATAACTGTTTGTGAAATCTAAACAGTAAGAGAACATGATTTAAGTTTGTGCCTGGACCTCCTCCCACCTAAGCTGTCCTGTGTCTTTTCCCAACCTGTCTGCTTTCAAAGAGGCATATTTATTATCCGTGTGAATTAAATATAGAAGTTGGACTTTCAGTTGGTGTGGACAGTTATATTCATGGGGAAACATAAGGACTTGCATCTATCTAAGGTAGAGGTGAGAATCTTCCTCGGGAGGATTCAACTCCAGCCGCAGGCAGGCCCGAAAAGTAACACCGCTCAGTCTTTCTTGGAATCTGGCGACAGGGTCCGAAGCATAGACAACAGGGTACGATTAAATCTTTCACATTGTTCATTGCCTTCTGGATGATATGGAGTTGTGTGAGAGTTCTGGATGTGGCAGTGTTTCCTTAATGCCAAGAACAATTGATTTTCAAATTCTTTACCCATATCATGGTGAAATCAAGACAAAGTCACTGAATATCTTGTCGGCAACAGTCTTTGCTGACTTGTTTTTGGTTGCGTAGGCCTGAGCAAACCTGGTGAAATGGTCAATTACCACTAATATGTACTCATAACCTCCTTTACAAGTCTCAAGATGGAGAAAGTCGATGGAGACCAACTCAAATGGGTAAGTGGTGGCAATATTGTTCAATGGAGCTCTAGTAGGCTTATGTGAGCGTTTGTCTTTCAGACAAGTGCACTGGTGGTTGATGTATTGCTGAGCGTCTCTCTGCATATGTGGCCAAAATAATCTTTCTCTGATCAGGTTTACAGTCATTTTGACTCCTAAGTGTCCCATTTCTTCGTGTAATTCTTTCAACACCAATTGATGACACAACTTGGGCAACACTAGTTGAGAACCTGATGATGTTTTCCGTCTCAAGATTTCATCTTCGTCGAGGTATAGTTTGATCCATTGTTTCATGAGTATGAAGAGATCAATCGATCCACCTTGTCGTTCCTGTTTTGATGGGAACCCTTTTTTGGCTCTTGTACTTCCACACTGGACCAATCAGAGAATCTTCTTTTTGGGCTGTCCTTATGGTCCCTTTGGGTATTTGAGCTACCTTCTTTTGGGTACCATCTATTGTTGATGTTGTATGGGAAAAGGTTATCGGACACAAGACAAGGTATTTCTTCTTTCTGACAAACTTGAAGTGCTTGGGTTATGCACCCGATGATTTTGGGGTCCACTTCTTGCGAACATTGTTGCATGTATTGTTCAGGACTTAATGGCGTATATGAAAGTACATCCGCATCTGCATTTCTCTTTCCTGGACGATACTTGATGGTGAAATAAAAGTCAGCTAATTCTGCAACCCATCAATGGCCTGTTGGGTTTAGTTTAGCCGTAGTGAGGACATAAGTTAGGGGGTTATTGTCAGTATATGCTACAAAGGATTGACAGTAGTATAGGTAGTCTCGGAACCTATCACATATGGCCCACTTCATCGCTAGAAACTTTCGTTTCCCTGAATGCATGTGATAGTTCTTCTCGGCAGGTGTGAGAGTTCTAGACCCGTAAGCAATTACCTTTAACTTTTTCTCCTGCTCTTGGAACAACACAGCTCCTAATCCTTCTTGCGAGACATCACAGTGCAGAACAAAGGATTTGCTGTAGTCGGGGTAACCCATCACTGGAGGATGAGTTACCACCTCAATAAGCCGGTTCAGCACTACCTGGTGGTGGTCAGTCCAGACTATAGACGGATGGAATGGTAGTTGACCTCTTAGCTTTGGTGATGGCTTCTTCTTCTTCCTGGGCTGGCTAGTCTGTGCTGATGTTGTGGCAGGTGTTGTATCCGCTGACAGTAATTCATAGAGGGGTTTTGCAATTCTGGAAAAGTTTTGGACGTAAGGGCGATAGTAGGAAATGAATCCTAGTAGTTTCCTGAGTTCTCCAACAGTCTTTGGCTGGTTGTTCTTCAAGGCCAGCACAGGCGCAGTGTCTGCTGGATCCATGGAATGGCCATCTTTGGACAGGATCTTGCCCAAGAATCTGACTCTGTTTTCACACTTTCTAGCTGTTAACTTGACCCCATGTTGCTGATATCGTTGCAGTACCAACCGGACATGCTCTACATGTTCTTGGAATGATCTACTGTGAACCAGGTTGTCATCTAGGTACGGCAGACAGATCTCATCCCTCAGTCCCATTAAACAGGTTTCCATGCTGTGTTGAAATTCAGCTGGTGCAGAGCTAAGGCCAAAGGGTATTCGGATCCACTCATACAGACCCCAAGGTGTGATGAAGGCAGTTAGTGTTCGACTGGATTCTTCCACAAATCCTTGATGGTAGGCTTTCCCTTGGTCTAGCACAGAAAACCATAAACTTCCTCCTAGGCTGTCCAGCATGTCTTGGATCCTAGGGATTGGATGGCGGTCAGGGATGGACTTCTGGTTCAATTCTCTGTAGTCACAACACAGTCTTAAACTACCGTCCTTCTTTCTTATGCACACAATGGGTGATGAATATGAAGTTTTTGACTCTGCAATCCACCCGCGGTTCAGCAGATCCTGCAGGTACTCTTTCACTTCTTGGTGCAGTGGCTTTCGGTACAGACATGTAAGTTCTCCTAACAGGTGTGTTGTCTATGAGGCGAAGTTGCAATTGTAGGGAAGGAATGCATCCTACATCAGAGTCATCTTCTTTTTTTTTTAACAGAAGGTATCAGAGTCATCTTTGGAGAAAGCATTGCATTATTCCCTTAACATCGCCTTGACTACCTGTTGATTCTCCTCTGGTAGGTGTTCGATAGGCACTGGTGGATCCCAGTGTTCCCGATTAGCATTGCTTACCAGTGACTGACTCATGTTTAGGTTATCCACTCGACCTTCCGGTCCTGGTCTGGATGTCTGTGGCCGATGAGTTACTGAGTGAGTGGCCACACTCACTGATTGCTTCAGTTTTACCTGAGCTGGGTACAGGGCTGGACTGGGACAAAAATGTTGTCCTGGACTTCATCCAGATCGGCCCAGGGCACAACACATCAGGGTACAGTGCACATCAGGACACGGTACAGAGCTCAGCACATCAGGGTACAGGGCACAGCACATCAGGGTACGGTGTACATCAGGGCACAACACGTACAGGGCACATCAGGGCCCATCACATTAGGGTACAGGGCACAGCACATCAGGGCCCATTACACAGCACATCAGGGCACACCACATTGAGGCACAGCACATCAGGGCACGGGGCACATCAGGGCACGGGACACATCAGATCAAATCAGGGCACATAGCACATCAAGGCACATCAGGGCACAGGGCACATCAGGGCACGGGGCACATAGCACATCAGGACACGGGGCACATAGCACATCAGGGCACAGGGCACAGAGCACATCAGGGCACGGGGCACATAGCATCTCAGGGCACGGGGCACATCAGGACATGGGCACATCAGGACACAGGGCACAGGGCACATCAGGGCACATAGCATATAAGGGCACATAGCACATCAGGGCATAGATCACAGGGCACAGGGCACATCAGGACACGGGGCACAACGCACATAGCACATCAGGGCACATAGCACATCAGGGCACAGGGCACATCAGGACATGGGACCTGGGGCACAGGGCACATCAGGACACAGGGCACATAGTACATCAGGGCACATAGCACATCAGGGCACATTGCACATTATGGGATCGTTTACCAGCCAGCATGCAGAGTAGCGCAGGAAGAGTGTGTAATAAGTTCTCTCTCAAGTCACGCTGCGGCTGCTCCCCGTCCCCCGGCGGCCCCTCCTCTCTTCTCGTCCATCCCAGATGATGTCACAAGCAAATGGGGATGGACGAGAAGAGAGGAGGGGCCGCCGGGGGCGGGGAGCAGCCGCAGCGTGACTTGAGAGAGAACTTATTACACACGCTTCCTGCGCTACTCTGCATGCTGGCTAAATCTCGATCTATCCATCAGGCGCCAGCTGTTGGCAATTGACGGGTAGATCGCCGTGGACCTCCGACCGGCCCACTGAACCATCGGCCCACCGGGAATCTCCCGGTAGTCCCAATGGCCAGTCCATCCCTGGCTGGGTATGTTGCCTTTATGGGCTCGAGGCACCCCATCCTAGTCTGACCTGGTAAAATAATGTCCCGTTTAGCTGTGTTCCAAACCGGGATGGATAATTTTGAAATTTTTCCCTTTTGGAGTGATACTAATGTCTCACCGATATGCAGTCCATCAGGCAAATGAAAGGCCTCATCAGGTGTAAACAAAACTGTCTGATCTTGCAATGCTGGTTTGGCATGAGCCCTACACCTGAGATATGTCACAGTGTTTGCCGTAATTCTTTGGCTCTTAGTACCAGTCTTTAGTGTAGTACCACCGGTTTATCTGTGATTTGCTTGTAGTAGATTTACAAGGATCTCCGTTTTGGTGGTCGACAGTTCCACTGCTGTCCCTAGTATGTCCACAAAACCTGACATGGCTTCCTTTCCTTTGGCAGCTGTCTCCTTGAAGAGTTCTTCAATGACATTATAACCGATGATGGGCTTTTCAGCTACTTTCTCATCCCCTGATACCACAAGGGGCACTATTAGCTGTCGGGCGGTGTTACTTCCTGCTGTTAGCGGAAAAACTACCTCAATTCACCCAGAGAAGGGAATCTCAGTCTCATTAACTGCTTTTCCTAGGGAGACTCCTGGCCCAAGCAATTCTTCAAAAGATTTAAGTACTGTATGTGGCAGAACCCGCTTTCTCCAGCTCTCATTGATGATGCTAACCTGAGAGCCGGAATCCCATAGGGCCTGGACAGGAGTATTTACATAGTTACATAGTTACATAGTTAGTCAGGTTGAAAAAAGACACAAGTCCATCCAGTTCAACCATAAAAAAAAAAAATATATATTGTGAGGGGGTTAGCTCGGCAGCGGGTGTGTGTGACCCCCGGGGTGGGCTCCCCACACAAAAAACAGGCCCAGCAAACGGAGGTTGTGGTTTTCAAAATCAAAAAGGTGCGGTTTATTTTCTATTTACAGTGACAAAACACAGCAAAGCAAAAGAAACATAAACAAAATAAATCCTGGTCAACTTGACCTCTGACTAAACATACAGGTTTCCTAACTAACAACTGGGATCAGCCTAGTGCTGTCCTAGTCCCTAAGTCCCTGGTTTTAAATGTCCAAGCAAATAGCCACACAGGCTTTGTCTCACCGCACAGGGGTTCACTCTCCCTAGACAGTCCACACAGGTCTGGGTCCAGGCATGAGCTAACATCTAATGAAGCTGGGAGTTCTTATAGAGGCCTAAATGAGCTGACAAGCTTCAGCTGGTCTCATCAACTCCCTGTCTGCACGACGCCCCACACTCTCCCTAGAGGTATGAGTCATCCATGAGCCCACTAGCCTTATACAACTCTCCACCTAGTTGTATAAGTCGGCGTAAAGCCTGAATCTGGGCGAAATATATCTACCCCCCTGGATGCAACCAGGTGACTTTACCTTCCTGCTGTCACATACCCCCCCCTCTTGTTTTAACCTCTGGGTTGGAACACCAGCAATCAGGCATTCATGTACTCGAGACAAAGCATCCACATTCCCCATTTGAACGCCAGGGCGATGCTTTACTGTGAAGTTGA
Organism: Rana muscosa; assembly: GCA_029206835.1. Taxonomy (NCBI): domain Eukaryota; kingdom Metazoa; phylum Chordata; class Amphibia; order Anura; family Ranidae; genus Rana; species Rana muscosa. The sequence continues at coordinate 76,238,546 of CM055126.1, forward strand.
ATTCCTGGAGGGCCAGGAACCACCTATTCACTCTTCTATTTGTTTCCTTGTTTTGAGCCATCCACTTTAACGGAGCGTGATCCGTAACCATGTCAAAGTGCCTACCTAGCAGGTAGTACCGAAGGGAATCTAGAGCCCACTTCACCGCTAAACACTCCTTTTCAACGGTGGCGTAATTTACCTCATGGGACTTCAACTTCCTGCTGAGGTAAATGACTGGGTGCTCTTCCCCGTTCCAGACCTGGGACAATACTGCTCCTAACCCCACATCTGACGCATCACTTTGTACGACAAAGTCTTTAGAGAAGTCGGGTGAGTACAACACTGGCTGGCTACATAAGGCTTGTTTCAAGAATTGGAATGCTGCCTCAGCCTCGGGGGTCCATTTAATCATGACCGACCCTTTCCCCTTCGTTAGGTTGGTTAGGGGCACAGCCTTAGAAGCAAAGTGGGGAATGAATCGCCGATAATACCCAGCGATTCCCAGAAAGGCTCATACCTGCTTCTTGCTGTTGGGACGTGGCCAACTCTGGATGGCCTCGACTTTGTTGAGTTGGGGTTTTATTACTCCCCTCCCAATGGTGTACCCAAGATATTTGGCCTCCTCCTGCCCAATGGTACACTTCTTGGGGTTAGCCGTAACCCCCGCTTCCCGAACAGAGTCCAGGACTGCTTGCACTTTTGGCAGATGTGAGGCCCAATCTGTGCTATGGACAATTACGTCATCCAGGTAAGCCGCAGCATACTTCCGATGGGGCCTCAGCATCTGGTCCATTTTCCGCTGGAATGTGGCCGGCGCATTCTGTAGCCCGAACGGCATTCTTTTATATTGGAACGCCCCGTCTGGGGTTACAAATGCGGTTTTCTCTTTGGCCAATTTGGCCAGGGGGATTTGCCAATACCCTTTTGTGAGGTCAAGAGTCGTCATGTATCGGGCTGTTCCCAGCCGGTCGATCAACTCATCTATACGTGGCATGGGGTAGGTGTCAAATTTTGTAACTTTGTTCAACTGACGAAAATCGTTACAAAATCGCCAGCTCCCATCCGGTTTAGGCACCAACACAATGGGACTAGACCAATCACTTTGGGACTCCTCTATCACCCCTAAGTTCAGCATTTTCTGTACTTCCTCCCGTATTGCCTCCCGTCGGGCCTCTGGGATCCGATAGGGTTTTAACTTCACCCTTTCACCGGGCGGGGTAATGATGTCATGCTCTACCCCAAATGTTTGTCCCGGCAGCTCAGAGAATACCTCCTTGTTGCGAAGCACAAACTCCTTAACCTCCTGTTGTTGGGGTTGTGACAAGGTGGCTGCTATTCCAACCTCAGGAATCATGCAACCAGTTTGAGCTGGTGACCAAGTGTCTGCGACTAGGGACTCTCTATCCCTCCAGGCTTTCAACAGATTAACGTGATAGATCTGTTCGGGCTTTCGCCTTCCTGGTTGTCTGACCTTGTAATTCACTTCGCTCACTTTTTCCATTATCTCGTAGGGGCCTTGCCATTTGGCAAGGAATTTACTTTCAACCGTAGGGACAAGTACCAGTATCCTATCCCCCAGGGAAAAGGTACGGGTCTTGGCTCCACGGTTGTACACTCTCTGCTGTGCTAACTGCGCTTGGGCCAAATGTTCCTTCACGATGGGCATTACCTGTGCAATTCGGTCTTGCATCAGGGCGACATGCTCAATCACACTCCTGTGGGGAGAACTCTCACTTTCCCAAGTTTCCTTGGCAATATCCAACAGCCCTCTTGGGTGTCTCCCATACAGTAACTCAAAGGGGGAGAATCCCGTAGAGGATTGGGGCACCTCCCTAATAGCAAACATCAGATAAGGAAGTAGACAGTCCCAATCCTTTCCATCTCTATCCACCACTTTCTTCAACATTTGTTTTAGGGTTTTGTTGAATCTTTCAACCAGCTCATCGGTTTGGGGGTGATACACAGATGTACGTAATTGCGTCACTTTGAACAATTTACACAGCTCCTTCATAACCCGTGACATAAAGGGTGTACCTTGGTCCGTAAGCAGTTCTTTACAAATACCCACCCGGCTAAACACAAGAGATAGCTCTTTGGCTATGGTTTTGGCCGAGGTATTTCGGAGAGGGATCGCTTCTGGATAACGGGTGGCATAGTCCATTATAACTAATATGTACTGGTGCCCCCTAGCGGACTTGATTATAGGACCTACCAAATCCATGGCGATCCTCTCAAACGGGACCTCAATGATGGGTAGAGGGACCAGCGGGCTACGGAAATGTGGCATCGGGGCCGACCTCTGACACACAGGGCAGGAGGAACAATAATTTTCTATGTCCTTCATCACCCCCGGCCAATAGAATCTCTGTAACACCCTCTCTCGGGTTTTCTCTGTCCCCAGATGACCTCCAAGAATGTGCCCATGGGCCAACTCCAACACCAACTTCCTGTAAGGTTTGGGCACCACAAGCTGCTCAACGGTTTCTTCTGCCCTTTTTGCCACCCGATACAGTAGGTCCTTCTCTACGCTGAAGTATGGGTAAGTGCAGGTATTATCTGGGTTCACTAACTCGCCATCTATTTTCACTACGTTTTCCCGTGCCTTTATTAGGGCGGGGTCTTTCAAATGTTCTGTGGCAAAGTTTTCCCTGTGAACCTCAAGATCAGAAAACTCCACAGACGGTAGGTTTTCGTCTGAGGAGGTGGGCTCCTCTCCAGTTTCTTGAGTCTCCCCTGCCAATACTGATAAGGGAAATTCCGGAGAGTCCTCACCACTCTCAGGGGAGTTCTGGCTATCACATTCCTGGTACATAGGGGCACCAGTGGGGGGCTCAGGATCATCCCACAGTTCCCAGAACTTCGGAAAATCCCTTCCCACAATGGCGTCATACGGTAACTGAGATACTAAGCCCACTGGATGAGAGAGGGTACCTTTGGGGGTCTCGAAACACACTGTAGTCACTGGATACTCTCGGGTGTCCCCATGCACACAAATAACAGCTACCTTGCTATTCCCAGAGACCTCTGTTTTAACTAACTCAGCCTTTATCAGGGTCACAAGGCTACCTGAATCCAGCAATACCACAACATTTCTACCATTAACACACATTTTGCATAAATGTTTCTCAGTTCCTCGAATGGCAGTGCATGCGACTGTCGCACACAGCGACTGACGTCTGCCCGTCAGAAAGTCACACTGCATGGGTTCCTCCACAACCGGGCAATTGGCTGCAATATGTCCCGCTTGCCGGCAGCGGTAGCAAACGATCCTTCTTGCCGCCTCTTGAGCCGCTGATTTCCCAGGCTGTTCTCGCCAAACTTGGGGTAGAGCTCCCACCCTCTCACTCTCTCCACCCTTACCCCTTGGAATCCTCTTATCCGCCCCTGGGGATGGTCTGGTCTTAGGGTGGAAAGTCCGAGTGTCTCTGGAAGAGGCCGTCAGGTTCTCTGTAGCCAAGTATTTCTCCACACGATCCACAAGACCATCGGCCGTCTCTGGGTCTCCATGGCTTACCCACTTTTGGATGGCAGTAGGAAGAGCTCTCAAAAACCGATCCATTACAACACGTTCCACAATCTTTGGTGCGGACAAAGTCTCTGGCTGTAGCCACTTTCTGCTCAGGTGAATGAGATCATACATTTGAGACCTGGGGGGTTTTCCAAGCTGGAAAGTCCAGTTATGCACACGCTGAGCCCGGACAGCCTGGGTGACACCCAGCCTTGCCAATATCTCAGCTTTTAGCATCACATAGTCTTTTGCTTGGTCAGGCTCTAGGTCATAGTAAGCCTTCTGCGATTCACCAGTTAACAGAGGAGCCACCAGTCCAGCCCACTGCTCCTCAGGCCACTTTTCTCTTTCAGCAGTCCTTTCAAATGTGGTCAAAAATACCTCTGGATCATCCTCTCCAGTCATTTTTGTCAATAAACGACTCACCCCAAAGGACGCGGTATTAGTGGGACGGCTTTCCTCACTGGTCTGCGGACGTTGCTGCATTACTGCTTCCATTTGTTGTAGTCTCTGCTCTTGCTTCTGTAACAGGTCTATGAAGCGGGCCTCAGATTGCTGCTGGGCTTGTTGCTGAGCTTCCAGACTCTGTTGGTGAGCTTGCTGCTGGGCTGCAAGGCTCTGTTGATGAGCTTGCTGCTGGGCTGCGAAGTTCTGTTGTTGAGCTGCAAGGCTCTGTTGATGAGCTGCAAGGCTCTTTTTCAAACCTGCATTTGTCTGCTGTTGATTGGCATTTGCTAGAGCCAGCTGCTTCAGTATCTCCTCCATGCTGGCTTAAAAAAAACTGCCACTGGTTCTCCACCAACTGTGAGGGGGTTAGCTCGGCAGCGGGTGTGTGTGACCCCCGGGATGGGCTCCCCACACAAAAAACAGGCCCAGCAAACGGAGGTTGTGGTTTTCAAAATCAAAAAGGTGCGGTTTATTTTCTATTTACAGTGACAAAACACAGCAAAGCAAAAGAAACATAAACAAAATAAATCCTGGTCAACTTGACCTCTGACTAAACATACAGGTTTCCTAACTAACAACTGGGATCAGCCTAGTGCTGTCCTAGTCCCTAAGTCCCTGGTTTTAAATGTCCAAGCAAATAGCCACACAGGCTTTGTCTCACCGCACAGGGGTTCACTCTCCCTAGACAGTCCACACAGGTCTGGGTCCAGGCATGAGCTAACATCTAATGAAGCTGGGAGTTCTTATAGAGGCCTAAATGAGCTGACAAGCTTCAGCTGGTCTCATCAACTCCCTGTCTGCACGACGCCCCACACTCTCCCTAGAGGTATGAGTCATCCATGAGCCCACTAGCCTTAGCTGGGCTTATACAACTCTCCACCTAGTTGTATAAGTCGGCGTAAAGCCTGAATCTGGGCGAAATATATCTACCCCCCTGGATGCAACCAGGTGACTTTACCTTCCTGCTGTCACAATATATATATATATATATATATATATATATATATCGTACAATCCCATATACCCAATTCTATTCCCACAGTTGATCCAGAGGAAGGCAAAAAACCCCAGCAGAGCATGATCCAATTTGCTACAGCAGGGGAAAAAATTCCCTCCTGATCCCCCGAGAGGCAATCGGATTAACTTTACCTATAAATGTCAGTACCCAGTTATATTATGTACATTTACGAAAGAATCCAGGCCCTTCTTAAAGCAATCTACTGAGCTGACCAGAACCACCTCTGCAGGGAGTCTATTCCACATTTTCACAGCTCTTACTGTGAAGAAACCTTTCCGTATTTGGAGGTGAAATCTCTTTTCCTCTAGACGCAAAGAGTGCCCCCTTGTCCTTTGTGTTGACCGTAAAGTGAATAATTTAACACCAAGTTCACTATATGGACCCCTTATATATTTGTACATGTTGATCATATCCCCCCTTAATCTCCTCTTCTCAAGAGTGAATAAATTCAGTTCCTCTAATCTTTCCTCATAGCTGAGCTCCTCCATGCCTCTTATCAGTTTGGTTGCCCTTCTCTGCACTTTCTCCAGTTCTCCAATATCCTTTTTGAGAACTGGGGCCCAAAACTGAACTGCATATTCCAGATGAGGTCTTACTAATGTAGCAATACCTCCAACTAAGAAGGCCGCAGATTTAGTTTGGGCCCTGATGGCAGCTCCGCCAACCCCCGGCAATAGGCTCTACCCCCTACTGGTACAGCTAGTATTGACAGTAAATTGTATATCTTATACTTTATGAATAACTGAGCATTGAGACAATACTAAATTTAAATAAGTATAAGGTTTTACTTAAGCTCTTGGTAAGAAAGATATAACAGTAATCACAGTTTACAGAATAATCATTGGTAATGCAGAGCCCTGCAACGCTAACACACTAAAGAGCTGACATGCAACAAGTGCGCCACACGGGCGACCGTTAGTTAAGTGCCCTATGGCGCAGTAACCCAAAACACATTAGAAACCCCACCAGGCCTGGTTCTGAGATCTACAACTTAGTCCTTTTTCTTCACTGGCAGATCTTTAACGGTGGTGCACATTAACAGAGTACAAACTTTGTAATCCAATGGGGTAGGTAAAGATGGGTGGGAACTTGGCTATACGAACTGTAAGTTCAGCTATGGTACGGCTCTTCAATAAGGGTATCAGGAACAACTGGTGGGCCACGACAGTCTATAGGCCTATATGTAGTCACAGTATATCGTTTGGGCGTATGCCCTCTCACCCGCCCGGTCTACGGTCTCAGTCCGGGAAACTTCCACCGACTGTGTCACACACACACTCCGTCTCTCCAGCGATCGGGTCCCCGATCCAACAAGGCTGTAGCTGAGCAAAGTCAGATGCCACCCAGGCTCGCAGAGGGGGGGGGGTGGAAGGCTCTTTGGTGCTGAGCAAGGCCTCAGGCTTCAGGCCTTGCACTCCGACACATCCGCACAGGAGGATCAGTCTGTGTAGTCTCGTGTCCCAAAGAGGCCGAGCCCAGCCTCGCCTCCTCCTTTTATATCCCCTCCCATGAGTCTCTGCGGCGGAACATTGCCGGATGGGGTTCTGGGTAATGTAGTCTCTCTGCATTAACCACTTAAGCCCCGGACCATTTCGGGCCATTGGGACCAGGCCTGTTTTTGGGATTCGGCACTGCGCTGCTTTAACTGTAAATTGTGCGGACATGCAATGTTGTACCCAAATTAAATTTGCGTCCTTTTCTTCCCACAAATAGAGCTTTCTTTTAATGGTATTTGATTGCCTCTGCGGTTTTTATTTTTTGCGATATAAACAGAAAAAGACCGAAAATTTTGAAAAAAAATTATATTTTCTACTTTTTGTTATAAGAAAAATCGAATAAACTCAATTTTAGTCATACATTTAGGCCAAAATGTATTCAGCCACATGTCTTTAGTAAAAAAAATGTCAATAAGCGTATATTTATTGGTTTGCGCAAAAGTTATAGCGTTTACAAACTAGGGTACATTTTCTGAAATTTACACAGCTTTAAATTTATGACTGCCTATCTCATTTCTTGAGGTGCTAAAATGGCAGGGCAGTACAAAACCCCCCCAAATGACCCCATTTTGGAAAGTAGACACCCCAAGGAAATTGCTGAGAGGCATGTTGAGCCCATTGAATATTTTTTTTTTTTGTCCCAAGTGATTGAATAATGACAAAAAAAAAAAAAAAAATACAAAAAGTTGTCACTAAATGATATATTGCTCACACATGCCATGGTTATATGTGGAATTGCACCCCAAAATACATTCTGCTGCTTCTCCTGAGTACGGGGATACCACATGTGTGGGACTTTTTAGGAGCCTAGCCACGTACGGGACCCCGGAAACCAAGCACCACCTTCAGGATTTCTAAGGGCGCAAATTTTTGATTTCACTCCTCACTACCTATCACAGTTTCGAAGGCCATAAAATGCCAAAATAGCACAAAACCCCCCCAAATGACCCCATTTTGGAAAGTAGACACCCCAAGCTATTTACTGAGAGGCATGTTCAGTCCATGGAATATTTTATATTTTGCCACAAGTTGCGGGAATATGACAAACCTTTTTTTTTTTGCACAAAGTTGTCACTAAATGATATATTGCTCACACATGCCATGGGCATATGTGAAATTACATCCCAAAATACATTCTGCTGCTTCTCCTGAGTACGGGGATACCACATGTGTGGGACTTTTTGGGAGCCTAGCCGCGTACGGGACCCCAAAAACCAAGCACCGCCTTCAAGGTTTCTAAGGGCATAAATTTTTGATTTCACTCCTCACTACCTATCACAGTTTTGAAGGCCATAAAATGCCAAGATGGCACAAAACCCCCCAAATGACCCCATTTTGGAAAGTAGACACCCCAAGCTATTTGCTGAGAGGCATGTTGAGCCCATTGAATATTTTTTTTTTGTCCCAAATGATTGAATAATGACAAAAAGAAAAAAAAAAATGTACAAAAAGTTGTCACTAAATGATATATTGCTCACACATGCCATGGTTATATGTGGAATTGCACCCCAAAATACATTCTGCTGCTTTTCCTGAGTACGGGGATACCACATGTGTGGGACTTTTTGGGAGCCTAGCCGCGTACAGGGCCCCAAAAACCAAGCACCACCTTCAGGATTTCTAAGGGCGTAAATTTTTGATTTCACTCCTCACTACCTATCACAGTTTCGAAGGCCATAAAATGCCAAAATAGCACAAAACCCCCCCAAATTACCCCATTTTGGAAAGTAGACACCCCAAGCTATTTGCTGAGAGGCATGTTGAGTCCATGGAATATTTTATATTTTGCCACAGGTTGCGGGAATATGACAAACTTTTTTTTTTTTTGCACAAAGTTGTCACTAAATGATATATTGCTCACACATGCCATGGGCATATGTGAAATTACACCCCAAAATACATTCTGCTGCTTCTCCTGAGTACGGGGATACCACATGTGTGGGACTTTTTGGGAGCCTAGCCGCGTACGGGACCCCAAAAACCAAGCACCGCCTTCAAGGTTTCTAAGGGCATAAATTTTTGATTTCACTCCTCACTACCTATCACAGTTTTGAAGGCCATAAAATGCCAAGATGGCACAAAACGCCCCCAAATGACCCCATTTTGGAAAGTAGACACCCCAAGCTATTTGCTGAGAGGCATGTTGACCCCATTGAATATTTTTTTTTTGTCCCAAATGATTGAATAATGACAAAAAGAAAAAAAAAAATGTACAAAAAGTTGTCACTAAATGATATATTGCTCACACATGCCATGGTTATATGTGGAATTGCACCCCAAAATACATTCTGCTGCTTTTCCTGAGTACGGGGATACCACATGTGTGGGACTTTTTGGGAGCCTAGCCGCGTACAGGGCCCCAAAAACCAAGCACCGCCTTCAGGATTTCTAAGGGCGTAAATTTTTGATTTCACTCCTCACTACCTATCACAGTTTCGAAGGCCATAAAATGCCAAAATAGCACAAAACCCCCCCAAATTACCCCATTTTGGAAAGTAGACACCCCAAGCTATTTGCTGAGAGGCATGTTGAGTCCATGGAATATTTTATATTTTGCCACAGGTTGCGGGAATATGACAAACTTTTTTTTTTTTGCACAAAGTTGTCACTAAATGATATATTGCTCACACATGCCATGGGCATATGTGAAATTACACCCCAAAATACATTCTGCTGCTTCTCCTGAGTACGGGGATACCACATGTGTGGGACTTTTTGGGAGCCTAGCCGCGTACGGGACCCCAAAAACCAAGCACCGCCTTCAAGGTTTCTAAGGGCATAAATTTTTGATTTCACTCCTCACTACCTATCACAGTTTTGAAGGTCATAAAATGTCAAAATAGCCCAAAACCCCCACAAATGACCCCATTTTGGAAAGTAGACACCCCAAGCTATTTGCTGAGAGGCATGGTGAGTATTTTAGAGCTCTCATTTGTTTTTGAAAATTAAGAAAGACATTTTTTTTTCTTTTTTTTTTCTTTTTTTACATTTTCAAAACTTTGTGACAAAAAGCGAGATCTGCAAAATACTCAACATACCTCTCAGCAAATAGCTTGGGGTGTCTACTTTCCAAAATGGGGTCATTTGGGGGGGTTTTGTGCCATATGGGCATTCCATGGCCTCCGAAACTGTGATAGGCAGTGAGGAGTGAAATCAAAAATTTACACCCATAGAAATCCTGAAGGCGGTGCTTGGTTTTTGGGGTCCCGTACGCGACTAGGCTCCCAAAAAGTCCCACACATGTGGTATCCCTGTACTCAAGAGAAGCAACAGAATGTATTTTGGGGTGTAATTCCACATATGCCCATGGCATGTTTGAGCAATATATAATTTAGTGACAACTTTTTGTACATTTTTTTTTTTTTTGGTCATTATTCAATCACTTGGGACAAAAAAAAAATATTCAATGGGCTCAACATGCCTCTCAGCAAATAGCTTGAGGTGTCTACTTTACAAAATGGGGTCATTTGGGGGGGTTTTGAACTGTCCTGGCATTTTATGCACAACATTAGGAAGCTTATGTCACACATCATCCACTCTTCTAACCACTTGAAGACAAAGCCCTTTCTGACACTTTTTGTTTACATGAAAAAAAAAATTTTTTTGCAAGAAAATTATGTTGAACCCCCAAACATTATATATTTTTTTAAAGCAAAGGCCCTACAGATTAAAATAGTGGGTGTTGCATTTTTTTTTTCCACACAGTATTTGCGCAGCGATTTTTCAAACGCATTTTTTGGGGGGAAAACACACTTTTTTTATTTTTAATGCACTAAAAAACACTATATTGCCCAAATGTTTGATGAAATAAAAAAGATGATCATAGGCCGAGTACATGGATACCAAACACGACATGCTTTAAAATTGCGCACAAACGCGCAGCGGCGACAAACTACATTCATTTTTAAAAGCATTTAAAATCCTTTACAGGTTACCACATTAGATTTACAGAGGAGGTCTACTGCTAAAATGACTGCCCTCGATCTGACCTTCGCGGTGATACCTCACATGCATGATGCAATTGCTGTTTACATATGACGCTAGACCGACGCTTGCGTTCGCCTTTGCGCAAGAGCAGGGGGGGACAGCGGTGCTTTTTTTTTTTTTTTTTTTTTTTATTATTTATTTGGCTTTTTTATTTTATTTTTAAACTGTGCCTTCCATATTTTATTTTTTTACCATTTTTATCGTTATCTCAGGGAATGTAAATATCCCCTATGATAGCAATAGGTAGTGACAGGTACTCTTTTTTTGAAAAAAATTGGGGGGTTAGACCCTAGATCTTTCCTCTGCCCTCAAAGCATCTGACCACACCAAGATCGGTGTGATAAAATGCTTTCCCAATTTCCCAATGGCGCTTTTTATATCCGGGGGGGGGGACATTCCCTCCCACTGCTTGTAAAAGCAGTCTAGAGGCTAATTATCTGCTAGAATTGCTTTTACATGAAAGCCGGCCGCTGGCTGAAAAGAATGATACCAAGATGATACCTAAACCCGCAGGCATCATTCTGGTATAAACATTCAAAGTCCAGCAACATACCAGTACGTTGCTGGTCCTTGTTGGACATGTATTGTAATCTTTTTTTTCATACAGCCTATTGGCTGAACGAAAAAAAGAGATTGATTGGTGGGTATGCCCACCATTAGAATACCTCCCTTCATCCACCCACTTCTAATGATGGGCATATATGCCGAAGCATGGGGGCATCCTCCCGCAAAAAAGTTATGCCGCGTACACACGGTCAAGCCTTCGTCGGAATTTCGACCGTATGTACGCAGCATAAAAGGTTATGCCGCGTACACACGGTCGGACTTTTCCACGGGCAAGCCTCCGTTGGAATTTCGACCGTATATACGCGGCATTAGGAGCAAAATCGCTCCTCCGCCCCTGCTGCCCCCATGCTTCGGCATATATGCTCTTTTTTTTAACTGTGGTGGTGAAATCACCTCCTACAGCGTTGGAGTCACGGCTTTATGTATCGTGGGAGCAAACGCTGTTGCTGTCAAGATAAATAGATCCGCGCTGCAACTGAATGGCGTACCTGGTAAGCAAATGGTGGTTAACATTAAAACAAAGTAACATTACAGTACAACAGTAAGACCTTACCATGCCATACCTGCAAAGCAAATACCAAAACAAAACCTAGTAAAAAATAAAAAAATGTTTTAACGCAACCTGTGCCTAAAATATATATATGCCGAAGCATGGGGGCATCCTCCCGCAAAAAAGTTATGCCGCGTACACACGGTCGGAATTTTCCACGGGCAGGCCTCCGTCGGAATTTCGACCGTATGTACGCGGCATTAGGAGCAAAATCGCTCCTCCGCCCCTGCTGCCCCCATGCTTCGGCATATATGCTCTTTTTTTTAACTGTGGTGGTGAAATCACCTCCTACAGCGTTGGAGTCACGGCTTTATGTATCGTGGGAGCAAACGCTGTTGCTGTCAAGATAAATAGATCCGCGCTGCAACTGAATGGCGTACCTGCTAAGCAAATGGTGGTTAACATTAAAACAAAGTAACATTACAGTACAACAGTAAGACCTTACCATGCCATACCTGCAAAGCAAATACCAAAACAAAACCTAGTAAAAAATAAAAAAATGTTTTAACGCAACCTGTGCCTAAAATATATATATGCCGAAGCATGGGGGCATCCTCCCGCAAAAAAGTTATGCCGCGTACACACGGTCGGAATTTTCCACGGGCAGGCCTCCGTCGGAATTTCGACCGTATGTACGCGGCATTAGGAGCAAAATCGCTCCTCCGCCCCTGCTGCCCCCATGCTTCGGCATATATGCTCTTTTTTTTAACTGTGGTGGTGAAATCACCTCCTACAGCACTGGAGTCACGGCTTTATGTATCGTGGGAGCAAACGCTGTTGCTGTCAAGATAAATAATTCCGCGCTGCAATTGAATGGCGCACCTAAAAACAAAAAATTACATACCTGAAAAGCAAGCATGATAAAACATTGCAGAATAGAATACAGTAAAAAAGAGCAGAACAATAGAGAGAAAATAGAGAGAGAGAGAACAATAAAACGACAACTATTTTTGGTTTTTTTATTTTATATTTTTTTTGTGTTTTGTTTTTTACGTCTTTTTTTTTCTTTTTTACACTTTTTTTTGTAACTTTACAACTGTAATGGTTCGGGTCTCTCAAAATGTAATGGCATCTTGGGAGACCCTGTGTAAGTGTGTCCTTGTCTGTGAAATGCTGTACCCTACGCTAAAACTTCACTTTTGAGTGGTAGCGTTCAAAACATTCACCTTGGCAAAGACCAGGCTTGTCAGGACAGAGTGGACAAAAACTACGGGTGTCACGCCTAAATCCGCGCTTGCTACAGACACGACATCTTTTTTGGGGGTGGCTTTGGGTAGGGGTACTCGGGAGGACATACGAATAATGCCTCTCATGCAGCCGGCTTACTGCATTTGGTTGGGGATGGTGAGGTGCAGAACCGCCTGGATACAGGAGTTCTGTGACTATCTCATTCTGGAATTTTAGAAGAGATAACGTCCCGCCTGAAGCTCTGTATAGCACATGAGCGTTCAGCAAAGCCAATTGGAATAATGATAGAGACACTTTTTTGTACCAGCGTCTCGCCTTACGGTCAATTAGATACGGCGCCATCAACTGGTCGTTGAGGTCCACCCCTCCCATATTTTGGTTATATTCGTGGACACAGAGGGGTTTCTCCACAACACCAGTCGCCGTACGAATTTGGACTGTCGTGTCTGCATGAAGGGAGGTAAGAAGGAAAACATTCTTATTGTCCCTCCACTTCATAGCGAGCAAGTTATTACACTTCAAGCAGGCTCTCTCCCCCAGCCTAAGACGGGCATCTACAAGCCGCTGGGGAAAGCCCCGGCGATTAGGTCGCACGGTGCCACATGCTCCAATCTTATGATCAAACAAGTGACTAAACAGTGGCACGCTCGTGTAATAATTGTCCACATACAAGTGGTACCCCTTTCCGAATAAGGGTGACACCAAGTTCCACACTATCTTGCCAGCGCTCCCTATGTAATCCGGGCAGTTGACCGACTCAATCTGACTGTCTTTTCCCTCATAAACCGTAAAGTTCACTACATAGCCTGTTGCCCTGTCACAGAACTTGTAGAGCTTGACCCCGTATCTGGCACGCTTGCTGGGAAGGTACTGCTTGAAAGACAAGCGGCCAGAAAATTTAATCAGGGACTCATCAACGCAGACAACTTGATCGGGAGTAAACAAGGCTGCAAAACGTTCGTTGAAGTGGTTTATGAGGGGCCGAATTTTATAGAGCCGGTCGTATTCAGGGTCCCCACGTGGACGACAAAGTTCATTGTCGTTGAAGTGCATGAACCGCAAAATCTGCTCGTATCGTGCCCTGGACATGGAGGCAGAGAACACGGGCATGTGGTCAATTGGGTGCGTGGACCAATAAGCACGCAATGACGGAAATTTATGTGTGCCCATGTTGAGAGAAAGGCCCAGAAAGGTCTTAAATTCGGAAACCGTAATTGGTTTCCAATTTCTGGCAATTTTAGGCAACTGGGGGTTAGCGGCGATAAATTGACCAGCATATAAATTACTCTGGTCCACAATAGATCTATAAAGATCTTCCGTGAAAAACAGCGAATAAAAATCAATTGGAATAAAATCAGCTGTTTCCACCTGAATACCGGGTTGGGCAGTGAATGGGGGAAGTACGGGTTCTGCAGAAGTGGTGGGGACCCAATCAGGATAGGCGAATTCTGCAGGAAGGGCAGTATGGGCACGACGGGCCTGCCTTTGTCTTCTTGGTGGCAGCGGGACACTACTTGTGCTTGCCACCTCGCCAGCTTGAACTGCACTTATGGGACTCGCCACGTCACCAAGTGTTACTGCAGTGCTGGATGTACGTCCAGGCTGTACTAGGCCGCTGGTGCTTGCCAGTTCACCAGAAGGAATAGCGGCGCTAGTACTACTCTGCTCCATGATACGAGAGACCTGCGGTTCTTGCTCCTCAACAACCTCAGAAGATCGGGATCGGGTACACCTGACCTTAGCAGGGACCTCAACTTCGTCGTCAGAGCTATCTGACGTGGGGCCGCTGACGTCACTGTCTTCTACGGGAAGATATTCTGAGCCTGAATCTGACAGATACGTGACCTCCTCTTCACTATCTGTCATGCTCAGAATCTCGTAGGCCTCTTTACTAGTGTACCTTCGTCTTGCCATTTTGGGCTCTAAATTTAGGGGTACACTAGTAAGATTCACAGGAAAAAAAGCACCTGACTGTCGTCAGCAAATATATCAAACGCTACAAAAAAACTGTTAGCGATCGCAGGGATCAGGCCTGTCTCTGCGAACGCTGCAGTTATGTGTGTTGTGTTTGGTAAGTGACAGTGATCGATCGATACTGCACTTGGGTGGGCTGGGCTGGGCTGGGCGGAGGGGCTAAACGCAGGCGCTAGCAGGTATCTGGGCTGATCCCGCTAACACTGCGTTTTTGGGAACCCTAAACCGCTGGGGATGCTAGTATAGATCTGATCAGATACTATACCACTAAGGGGGGTGTATGCTTTGCGCGTGGGTGTTAGCGTTACTGGCACTAACCTAACACTGCCTGGGGCGACGCAGACCCTCTCTGGCGCTAAAACCTAATTGATCTCACCCGCCAGGCGATCAGGGGGGTTAAACCTTTATTGGGTTATATACGGCGGGTGCCCTGATGCTATAAAAAGCAAACTAATCAACCAGCGTCACCTGTAACCTTTATATGGTGATCACTGGTGAAAGGGTTAACTAGGGGCAATCAGGGGGTTAAAACCTTTATTAGGTTAAATATGGGGGTACCCGACGCTATATAAAAACCTGACGGGTTACCTAAATAACTAGATAACTTACTGGCTAACCAGTGACACCAGTGACGCTTATACGGCGATCACTGGTGAAAGGGTTAACTCTAGGGGCAATCAGGGGGTTAAAATAATATATGGGGGTACCTGACACTAATAAAAACCTGCGGCGAACCTAAAAAAAAATAACTGCCTATCTAAAACACCAGCGACACGAATACAGCGATCGGAAAAACAATCGCTTAGTGACGCTGAAGTTAGGGGGTGAAAGGGTTACCTGGGGGGTGATCAAGGGGTTAAACCTTTATTAGGGGGGGTTAGGGGGCTACCCTGGACCTAAAGGGGCCTAATCCTAACTGCCCTGCAACTTTTTACAATCACAGATGACACTAAATGCAGTGATCAGTAAAATAAATGATCACTGCAATCAGTGACTCTGTGATTGGGGGCTTTGGGGTGACCTGGGGGGTGATCTGGGGGTGACTGGGGGGTGATTTGTGTGCCTATGTGTACCTACGTGTCAGTGGACTGTTGGAGCACTAACCTCTGTCTTCTCTCCTCGGCGCCGGGAACGAAAAGACCGCGGCGAGGGAGAGGACATCACTTCCTCCAGCCTGTGTTTACATCACATGGCGGAGGAAGCATTTTCATTGGCCGGGAGCGATCGCGAGGGGGGGGCGGAATCGAGCGGCCGCCCCCTCATGCCTGATCGCTCCCGAACACTTAACGGCCGCTCACTGCAGTGAAGGGGGGTCCGGATGGACCCCCCAACTGCACAAAGGCGATCACGTAGATCTACGTGATTCTGCCTGTCCGTGCCATTCTGCCGACGTAAATCGGCGGTGGGCGGTCGTTAAGTGGTTAAAGGGGAACACCCCACTACACACTCCCCCCACTTGAACTCTTTGGTCCCCAAAGATAAACCTTAACAAAGACTATGTACAACTCTAGACAATTCTACAAACGATGTTGGCATAGGGAATTCCCACCAAAACTGAGGAGTAGAATTCCCTTGCCCACAGGTCACATTATCATGGGTGGCCTGCCTAGCTGTGCCAGAGAGTGAGCTGGGGTTGCCCTCCACTAAATGGACAGTGGAGGGATCCGGATTTTCAGCATTCCTCCTAGCAGTAACTACAGAATCCTCTGAGCTATTCCCCATTTGTGGGTAGGTCAGCTTCTTAGGAGGCCGGATGACTCTTCGAGCCCTTTGTTCTCTTGGGATTCCTGGCTCTGGTGCCACAGGCTCCTCTTCCTCTGAGTAACCATCATGGGCATCTTCCCAGTAATCTGCTGAAGGACTAGAGGGGATGAACTCTGTGGCTTCTGGGTTCAGTGTTTCATCTGTGGTGTCCTCAGTGGTTGGAAGGTCTATGGTAGAAGTTCCTGGAGTTGGGGAAGGCCACAGCCAATTAAGTTCTCCATCCTCATTTTCACTAAGTTGAGAGGCCTCTCCATCTTCATTTCGGGAAGCCTGCGACCGAGTGTTCGGCCTAGGAGTATCCAGGATAGAGGCCGGTTCAGGAGAATCTCCCACGGGGGGTATTCTAACTGCCTCAGCAAGAGGGAGCAGGTGGTTTCGATGCCACGTCTTCAGAGGGCCCACCTTTCCTTCCGGCTTCAACTTGTAGACAGGCAGGCCCGGCAACTTCCTACAGATGACATAAGGTTCATGTAACGCCGAGCGCTCCGGGTGTCCCATCCTTCCCGGAGCGCTCACGGCGTCGGTCCCCCTGCAGCGCCCCGGTCAGCCCTCCTGGCCGTGGGCGCTGCTCTGTCACCGGCGGGGATGCGATCCACACGGCGGCACATCTCCGTCCGCGGATCGCATCCCATCCTACTCACCTTCCCCCTCCTGCTCCTTCCGGCGCGCGCGGCCCCGCTGCGCTCTAGGGCGCGCGCGCGCCGGCCTTCTAAGATTTAAAGGGCCAGCGCACCATTGATTGGTGCCTGGCCCAATTACTGTGTGCACACCCAAAACATATATAAACCCACTTCCCCTTCCTGTCCTTGCCGGATCTTGTTGTCTTAGTACCCTGTGGAAGCGTTTTGTGAGTTGCCTTGCCTGTGTATCTGACCTGCTGCCATTGTCTCTGACTACGAACCATTGCCGCCTGCCCTGACCCTCTGCTACGTCTGACCTTGCCTCTGCCTAGTCCTTTTGTACCGCGCCTATCTCAGCCGCCAGAGAGGTGGAGTCGCTACTGGAGGACACGACCTGGTTGCTACCGCCGCAGCAAGTCCATCCCGCTTTGCGGCGGGCTCTGGTGAAAACCGGTAGCTGCTTAGAACCGGTCCCTCAGTACGACCCGTGCCATCCCCTCTCTGGTACAGAGGATCCACCTCCTGTATTCCCACTAGCCATCAGTCCGGCCCGTGACAGTAGATCCGGCCATGGATCCCGCTGACGTGCCGCTGCCTAGTTTCGCTGATCTCACTACCGTGGTTGCCCAGCAGCCGCAATTGATTGCCCAACAAGGACAGCAGCTGTCGCAGTTGACCGCCATGATCCAGCAGCGTCTGCCGCCACAAGCTCCAGCATCTTCCCCTCCCCGAGCTGCCGCTACTACCTCGAAGATCCGCTTGTCTCTTCCGGAGAAATTTGACGGGGATCCTAGGAGGTGCCAGGGATTCTTGTCCCAATGTTCCCTGCATCTTGAGATGATGTCAGACCAGTTTTCCACAGAACGGTCTAAGGTGGCATTCGTGGTCTGTCTGTTGTCTGGGAAGGCCTTGGCCTGGGCCACGCCACTCTGGGACCGCAATGACCCTGCTACAGCCACCGTTCAGTCCTTCCTCGCTGAGGTTCGTAGCGTTTTTGAGGAACCAGGCCGAGCCTCATCCGCTGAAACCGCCCTGCTTAACCTTGTCCAAGGAAACTCCTCTGTGGGCGAATATGCCATACAGTTCCGCACACTAGCCTCAGAGCAAGCCTGGAATAATGAGGCTCTCTGCGCGACCTTCAAGAAAGGTTTATCCAGCCACATCAAGGATTGTCTGGCCGCACGAGAGATACCCTCCTCCCTGACGGAGCTCATCCACTTAGCTACCCGCATTGACATACGCTACGTTGAAAGACGCCAAGAGCTTTGCCAGGAGAAAGATCTTGTTCGCACCAGGCGTTATCCGCGCCTGGCTCCTCTCTTCCTGAATCCAACGCATCCTGATACTATGCCTTCCGTCGAGGAGGCCATGCAGGTGGACCGATCTCGCCTAAACCTACAAGAGAGGACTCGCCGTAGGAATGAGAACTTATGCCTTTATTGTGCGAGCTCTGAACATTTCCTAAAGGACTGCCCTATTCGTCCTCTACGTCAAGGAAACGCCCGTACATAGTGAACGTGGGAGAGGCGTTACTAGGTGTGAATTCTTCCTCTCCACGTCTGACTATTCCTGTGCAGATTTCCCCTTCTGCTGGCTCCCCCTTCTCTGCGGTGGCCTTCCTGGACTCTGGTTCTGCAGGAAACTTTATTGAAGCCTCTTTCATCAACAGGTTCAACGTTCCTGTTATCCGTCTCACCTGGTTGCTACCGCCGCAGCAAGTTCATCCCGCTTTGCAGCGGGCTCTGGTGAAAATCCGGTAGCTGCTTAGAACCGGTCCCTCAGTACGACCCGTGCCATCCCCTCTCTGGTACAGAGGATCCACCTCCTGTATTCCCACTAGCCGTCAGTCCGGCCCGTGACAGTTCAGTTCTCCATCTATCTGCAAGTTTGTGCTTTCCAGGGACCCCCAGATTGCGTAACAGTACTCGGTCCCCGGGCTGTAGGTCTTGCACCCGGACCTTCAAGTCAACGTTTCTTTTGTTTCGAGCTCCCCTTTGATCTGAGGCCGCTTGAGCTTGTTCATAGGCTACTTTCAGGCTGTGTCTGAGCCTGTCCACATATCCTTTGTGGGATGTGGCTGAGGAATGGTCCAGAGAAGTGCCAAAGGCCAAGTCCACAGGTAGTCTCGCTTCTCTCCCAAACATGAGTCGATATGGGGAGTAGCCTGTAGCATCACTGATGGTGCAGTTGTACTAAGCATGTACTAGGGCTGCTATGTGTTTGCTCCAATGTTGCTTTTTCTCACTTTCCAGAGTCCCCAACATGTTGAGCAAGGTTCGGTTAAACCTTTCCGGCTGAGCATCCCCTTGTGGGTGGTAAGGTGTAGTTCGAGTCTTCTTGATTCCCAACGAATCCAGGAGTTTCCTGATCAGTTTACTCTCAAAGTCCCTTCCTTGATCTGAATGAAGCCGCTGTGGCAGCCCATAATGGACAAAGTACTTCTCCATAAGTACCTTGGCTACGGTGGAGGCCTTCTGATCTTTGGTTGGGAAAGCTTGGGCATACCGGGTGAAATGGTCGGTTATCACCAGAACATTTCCTAGTCCACTCAGGTCAGGTTCAAGGCAGAGAAAGTCAATGCATACCAGATCCATTGGGCCTTGGCTTTGTAGATGGCCCATTGGGGCAGCTTGATGGGGTAAAGTCTTCCTCTGGATGCATCGTGCACATGAGTGGCAGTACTCTTCTACCTCTGCCCTCATGCAGGGCCAATAGAACCGACTTCTGACAAGTTGAAAGGTCCTTTCAGCCCCTAGATGGCCATGATTGTCATGCAGGGCAATCAGAACAGTCTCTCGATTTTTCTCTGGGAGGAACAATTGCCACTTATCTTCTGAGTCATCAGAAGGGCCCCTTCGGTAGACCACTCCCTGATGTACCTGCAACCTGTCCCATTCTTTCCTTAACAGGTGAGCTTCCTTTGAGGGATGACACAGGAGTTTGTTTGGATCCTGATTCTCCAGGGCCTCCAGGACCAATCTCCCCATGGGGTCTTCCAATTGGTCACTCCTCAAATCCTTCTTGGACAATCTCGGCAGGTTGTCTTCGTCCAATTGAGTCACTCCACAGTAGTGTTTTGGGACCCCCACCATAGTAACTCCTATTTCTTCTGCTCTAGAGCCTCCTCTGGCCTGGACTTCAGCTCCTTGACAGAGGGCCCGCACCCCGTCCGGTGCCACTTGGGTCCAATCTTCTATATCACTGGTGGGGGCATGAGATCTCCTGGACAGAGCGTCTGCGTCTCTATTCCCAGCCCCTGGCCTATACTTTAGGCTGAAGTTGAATCCAGACAGTGCGGCCAGCCACCTGTGTCCAGTGGCATCCAGCTTAGCCGTGGTGAAAAGGTAGGTAAGGGGGTTGTTGTTGGTCTTCACAGTGAACTCCGCCCCATACAGGTAGTCTTTGAGCTTGTCTACTACCGCCCACTTGAGGGCCAGGAACTCCAGCTTGTGAGTGGGGTAGTTCTTTTCAGAGGGGGTCAGGCTTCTGCTCACATAGGCAACAGGCCGTTGTTGCCCTTAGTGTTCTTGATAAAGTACTCCTCCCAGACCGTCATGACTAGCATCTACGTGTAGTTCATAGGGCTTGGTTGGGTCTGCGTAGGCCAAGACCGGGGCAGTGGTTAGGCTCTCCTTTAATGCCTGGAAGGCCTCTTCACACTTCTGGTTCCACTGATTTCTGACTGACTCTCCCGGCTTCCTGGGCCCTGAGTCGTCCTCTTCCCCCTCAGTCCTGAGCAGTTCATTCAATGGTCTAGCAATTCGGGCGAATCCCTCCACAAACCTCCTATAGTAGGAGCAGAAACCCAAGAAGGATCTGAGTTCTGTTACTGTGGTGGGTCGTGGCCAGGAGGTAACTGCCTCCAATTTCTCGGGGTCTGTGGCCACCCCTTCTTCGGACACTATGTGCCCCAGATAGTTCACAGAAGACTGGTAGAACCGACACTTTTCAGGCAAAAGTTTGAGTCCCTCCTCACTGAGTCTCCTCAATACTTTTTCTAGCCTCTCCTCATGTTCCTCCGGGGTTCTTCCAAAGACTATGACATCATCCAGGTACACAAGGACTTCAATAAGGTTCATGTCTCCTACAGTCTTCTCCATAAGACGCTGGAAAGTAGCTGGGGCTCCAGACAGACCTTGAGGCATCCGGTCAAATTCAAAGAACCCTACTGGGGTTATGAAAGCTGTCTTCTCCTTGTCTTCTGGGTGCATGGGGATCTGATAGTACCCGCTCTTGAGATCCATAACACTGAACCACTTGGCTCCAGACAAACTCTGTAGGGCATTATCCTTGGAGTAGTATACTGGTCGGGTATGGTTCTCCTGTTGAGAGTCCTGTAGTCGATACAGAGCCTCAATGACCCATTCTTCTTTCTGACCACCACTATCGGGGATGCATAGGGGCTTCTAGATTCCTGTATCACTCCAGTCCTTTTGAGTTCTGAGAGTTGTTCCCTTAGATCCTCCAGATCTGCTAGGGGGACCCGCCTGACTCTCTCTCTGAAGGGCTTATCTTCCTGGAGACGGATCCGATGGGTGGCACTCCTTGCACACCCCACATCGAACTCATCTTTAGAGAAGATCTTCTCCCATCTGTTCAGCTGGGCCTTGGCTCTCTCTTTCCAAGCCCTGGGCAGATTCGGGTTTTCCATGGATATCTTCTCCCAAGCATCTCCTCCTTCGCCCACCTCTGACAGGTTGACAGGGGCAGCAGGGCTCACCTGGCCTAGCAGCATCCTGGCTGGGACCTCCATGGGGCCATCCGTATTGTTCCTAACACTCACTGGGACTCTACAATGGGCCTTCTTTAGGGCCTTCAGCGGAATCACTTCTGGTATCACTTCCAGACCGTGGGACCCTTCTCTTGGATCAGATTCCAACATGACAAAGGGTCCAGGCTGCTCCCAAGTAAGCTTCACAGTGGCTCTGAGACAGGTTACTTCACCGGGCTGCAGCACTACCCCTCCTCTTCCAAGTCTCCACACCTTCCCTATCCCCTCTCCTGGGGTCTTTTGCTCTAAGACCAGCCTTTGGTAAGCTGTCTTCAGCATGGGGTGGATCTTGGTGACCGCTGCCCCTTTCTCTTTCACTAGAGGGGTCAGAAGTCTTCGGATCAGGTCCGTGTTTGTCCCTATTATCAGGGAGCTCTTGTTGGCTCCTGGTGGCCGAGGGCACACAACTGCCAGGGTGTCAAACACTTCGGCTTTTCCAGCCACAGATGGGTCAAAGGTCATCCTGACAGGCAGATAGCCATCGTAGGGGAAGTTCTGGGTTCCAATCCCACATATCTCTAGTCCCTCTATTTTCCGGATGGGTAGGTGACTCAAGTACTTATCGTAAAAGTCTCTGTATAGCAGGGTTACTTGCGCCCCAGTATCCAAGATTGCTCTGGTGTAGACTCCCTCCACTTGAATTGACACTATAGGAGATGGGCCTACCAGCTTCTCCGGGTAAGGCCCGGCAGGGGTCGCTTCCTTCAGACTTTTTTTCTTTGAACCTCCTCTCGTCCAATCCCCTTTGGACTTCAGTCTTTCTTGAGCCTGGTATGCATTGACTACCCCCACCTTACTGGGTGTAGGGACCCGCTGAGGGATACTATTGTTTTTCTTAGGTGTGCACCCCCTCTGGGGAGTGCTGTGCCTCTTCTGAGGGGTCTTACCCCCTTTCTCTGGGGTGTATCTCTGTTTAGGAATGTTGTGTTTCCCCCGAGGCTTTTTTATCTCCTGTTATTTTCTGCTTTGCTTTCAGTTTGGAGCTCACTGAAGGTGATGGGCACCCGGTTGACTCCTTCACCGGGGCCCTCTGAAGTTTCCCGCCGGCTTGCGGTTGTCTATTTTCTTCTTTTTGGGACTGGAGCATGTAGCCGCAATATGTCCAATTCCTCCACAGTTAAAGCAGACGATATCTCCCCATTCTTGTAAAGATGCGGGTGCTGAGGCAACTGGGAATAATTCCTTCCTTGGTACTTCTCTCTTGGGACCCTCTGTGTCTTTTTCCATTAGAGAGGTCAACATCTCTAATACCTTGGACATTTGAGCTTTCAGGGTGTCTATCTCCGAATCTCTTTCAGGAGTCATTACTGGATTGACTAGCACCTGTGCGGGTACAACACTTGTCCTAATCAACTGCTGGTCCTGTTGCAATGCCTCCTCATCTCTGATGATTTTTATCAAGTCAGCATAAGTCAGCAATGTTCCTCCTCCTGAGGTTTTCAGGTGCAACCAGACTGGATCCGAGCGCAGCGCTCCCTTTAAGACTTGCTTCATTCTTGCCGCAACTGAGTCTTGGGGCCTCATCCCCTTCTTCAACACAATCTTACACAACAACCTGTTCAGTCTTCTAACATACTCGGAAAGTTTCTCCTCCGGTTGTTGGAAAGTGTGTTCAAACTGGTAGACCATCTCAGTCACCTTTTCCAATTGACCAAACTCTTCTTGCAGCATGGCTAGACAGTCTTGAGCCGTGCAATCTGTGTTCCCAAACCGAAAGCTTTTCACTGCTTCTGCTGCTGCGCCTTTAAGGCTTTCCATCACTCGTTGCCTCTTCTGCGCTTCAGGCACCTCCCATGCCTCTACTGCCTGCAATGCCTGCTCCACCCAGGTGTCAAAGTCTTCTTCCCCTGCGGGGACAGGGAGCTTCCCTGAGAATGTCTTTAGTCTCCGGTAGCTAGTCTCTACATGCACCGTGTTTGCCTTCTGACACTTGGTTAGCAGATCCCCTATCGCACCTATCAGTTCTGGTGATATAACAGTGGCAAGTGCAGGCGCCACCGGGGGCGTCGCCCTGTCCCTTTCTCCCGGTGGGGTACGGGCCGCAGCCTGCGGTGATCCCGTTGGTGATAGTTCCTTTCTTTCAGTTACTGCGTGTGCCAACCTATAAGTTCTGTTGTCTGGCATCCGCACACACTTGTGCTTACAGGCCTCTGGCATCCCGTTCCAGTACTCCACTAATGCATACTGATATGAGGTGTCTGGGTCTGACTTTATCTCCGTCACCCACGGTGTGTGATTTGGGGACACTGACTTCATCAATTCCTCTACCGTTTCAGTCGACCATGTCTCCCCAGGGAGGCTGATGACTATCGACTGGTTTGGCTCTGCGTTAGAGGCTTTGCACCATTCTTCTACCGCTCGTGGATCCATGGGGTCCATGCCGGCACCTCTGGCGTTCACTTGCTGCATCAGGATCCCGGATGAGAACCCCCACGTGTAGCGATACCTCCAACTAAGAAGGCCGCAGATTTAGTTTGGGCCCTGATGGCAGCTCCGCCAACCCCCGGCAATAGGCTCTACCCCCTACTGGCACAGCTAGTATTGACAGTAAATTGTATATCTTATACTTTATGAATAACTGAGCATTGAGACAATACTAAATTTAAATAAGTATAAGGTTTTACTTAAGCTCTTGGTAAGAAAGATATAACAGTAATCACAGTTTACAGAATAATCATTGGTAATGCAGAGCCCTGCAACGCTAACACACTAAAGAGCTGACATGCAACAAGTGCGCCACACGGGCGACCATTAGTTAAGTGCCCTATAGCGCAGTAACCCAAAACACATTAGAAACCCCACCAGGCCTGGTTCTGAGATCTACAACTTAGTCCTTTTTCTTCATCGGCAGATCTTTAACGGTGGTGCACATTAACAGAGTACAAACTTTGTAATCCAATGGGGTAGGTAAAGATGGGTGAGAACTTGGCTATACGAACTGTAAGTTCAGCTATGGTATGTCTCTTCAATAAGGGTATCAGGAACAACTGGTGGGCCACGACAGTCTATAGGCCTATATGTAGTCACAGTATATCGTTTGGGCGTATGCCCTCTCACCCGCCCGGACTACGGTCTCAGTCCGGGAAACTTCCACCGACTGTGTCACACACACACTCTGTCTCTCCAGCGATCGGGTCCCCGATCCAACAAGGCTGTAGCTGAGCAAAGTCAGATGCCACCCAGGCTCGCAGAGGGGGGGGTGGAAGGCTCTTTGGTGCTGAGCAAGGCCTCAGGCTTCAGGCCTTGCACTCCGACACATCCGCACAGGAGGATCAGTCTGTGTAGTCTCTTGTCCCAAAGAGGCCGAGCCCAGCCTCGCCTCCTCCTTTTATATCCCCTCCCATGAGTCTCTGCGGCGGAACATTGCCGGATGGGGTTCTGGGTAATGTAGTCTCTCTGCATTAAAGGGGAACACCCCGCTACACTAATGATTTATACAGGGGCAAAATGATATCTCTCTCTCTGGAGACCATACCTCTCTTAATACAAGAAAGGACTTTGCTCGCTTTGGAAACTGCAGCTTGGCAAACTATTTCACAGTTCACAAGGCACCTTTTCCCAACGAGACTCAGTAACTTGCTGTTCTGTCTCATGGTAACCCCGCCCACGTGAGTTGGCACTTCCTCAGCCACCTGATAGGATCTTTGGTTATGGCGGTTGGGTACCCTTTGAAAGGGATCTGGGTTCACCCTTCCAGCCGTGGCACTGGTGGTGGTTTGAGAGCTTGTTGATTTGCTACTGACAAGAGTTGCACTTTGGGACACAGGGTTGGTTCTAGCACAGGTTACTGTCGGTCCCTTGACAGCAACCCTCTCCCGTTTAACTGGTTGGATCTGGTCGTTTTGCAGTATGTTGCTAAATGTCCAGATTGACCACAGTTGAAGCAATGGTCACAGGCAGTTTGTCATGGATATGCATTAATGTCTGTCTGCCATCTTACCTTTCCTCCTCATGTGTTCATCTTAGAGACCAGACCTCCTTCACCTGGCTTCCTTTATAATCTCCTCCCAGCCTGACTCCACCCCAGGCCCTATCACAGAACACTATATTAACCTGTGCACTGCAAGCCTGCTTTGCTGATCAACGTGTTTGTTAGGCATTGTGTGTTTGGGTTCCTGCCTGCCGTGTGCTACGTCTGTCTCTCTGTTACGTTATTGGCTTGTCCCCGACTATCCCTGTCTGCTCGTGACCCTTGACCTTCGGCTCGTTCTTTCGTTATCCTTGTCTGCTTGTGGCCCCTGACCTTCAGCTTGTTATTCGGTTCTCTCATATCTTGTGCTGCTGCTTCCCCTCTTTTCCCCTTATCCTACGGGGCGTGAGCTAGGAAACTCCAGGGGCCGCGACCTGGTCCCAGCCTGCAGCATAACATCCTCACCACTAGAGGCCCTGGAGAAGACCTGCTGGGTCTTAGTGTCATGGATATGCATTAATGTCTGTCTGCCATCTTACCTTCCTCCTCATGTGTTCATCTAGAGACCAGACCTCCTTCACCTGGCTTCCTTTATAATCTCCTCCCAGCCTGACTCCACCCCAGGCCCTATCACAGAACACTATATTAACCTGTGCACTGCAAGCCTGCCTTGCTGATCAACGTGTTTGTTAGGCATTGTGTGTTTGGGTTCCTGCCTGCCGTGTGCTACGTCTGTCTCTCTGTTACGTTATTGGCTTGTCCCCGACTATCCCTGTCTGCTCGTGACCCTTGACCTTCGGCTCGTTCTTTCGTTATCCTTGTCTGCTTGTGGCCCCTGACCTTCGGCTTGTTATTCGGTTCTCCCTTATCTTGTGCTGCTGCTTCCCCTCTGTTCCCCTTATCCTACGGGACGTGTGCTAGGAAACTCCAGGGGCCACGACCTGGTCCCAGCCTGCAGCACAACATCCTCACCACTAGAGGCCCTGGAGAAGACCAGCTGGGTCTTAGACTCCGCGCCCTGGGGAATCTTGGCTCTAGCATCCGTTAGGATCTCGGTTGTGCTCCTCTGGTCCCGCTTTCCACAACCACCCAGTTTCCTACCCGCAGAAGCCAGCCATAGGGTTCACTACCTCGCGGTGCACTCCTGTCCCCCTACGGTGTGCATCTGTCACCTGGCCACAGGTGATCCTGACACTTAGACTCCGCGCCCTGGGGAATCTTGGCTCTAGCTTCCGTTAGGATCCCGGTTGTGCTCCTCTGGTCCCGCTTTCCACAGCCACCCAGTTTCCTATCCGCAGAAGCCAGCCATATGGTTCACTACCTCGCGGTGCACTCCTGTCCCCCTACGGTGTGCATCTGTCACCTGGCCACAGGTGACCTTGACACAGTTCTCTGACCAGTTCTTTTACAAGATTGACAACATCCATCGCTCATGCCCACTGTTACCTGAGGCCCTCTGAATTCACGATCTCGTTGCGTTCTCGAACCATGGAGGAGCGTTTTCATTTCTATCATCTCTTTTTGCATCTGGAGCATCAGCTTTTCCAGTTGCTTGTGGTGGGGACCAAGATATTGTGTCTAGACATGTGCGCCGTCAATAAATTTGTTTCGTTTCGTTCCGTTCCGTTTCGTATTAGCCGTTAGTTCGTATTTCGTGTCCGAAATTCAATTTGGATTCGTACGAAATACAAATTTTCGTTAGGTTCGTTCAGTTTTTGTAACAATTACGAACATTCGTTATGATGAATTTAAAGGCAAAAATACCTTTCTCAATATGGCAGTCGATGCCGATGGTAGTTTTGTTTTTATCCGAAATTCCGTTGAAGAATTTCGGATCCGAAATACGAATTTTCGTTAGATTCGTTCACTTTTCATTCCAAATTTCGTTACTACGGAAACATGTGACTGTTGGTTGACCAATCAGAGGTTTTCTTCTGCTGCTGAGGCCTGCATTACAGGCCCGATCATGTGACTTCCCTTTGTGGGTTAGTTAGTGTAGTGGAGCAGATCACACGATTATTTGTCTGTGCATCTGAGCGAATATCTTTGCAATCCTTTGTTTTTCGTTGTTCATTTTAGTTTATATCTGTTGTAGTGTGCGAGTGTATCATCTGTTAGTGTTTAGTTTCTGGCTTTATTCGTTTTTTTGGTTGGTTTTGAGAGATAATTGTTTTGGGTTTTCTTTATTTAAATTTTTTTAATTTCTTGTTTCATTTAGTTAATATTTTGTTATTTTCTGTTATAATATTTTTTTGTACATTTGGTGATTTTGGTGTTTAGTTTTCTGCAATCAAAATCATATTTTTTTTTGTCTACATCTTTCTAACTTTTAAAAAGGAAGAATGAGCAGCAAACAAGGCCAAAAAAGCAGTAGGAGTGCTGCTGGAAGAGGGAGAGCTATGAGCTGTGTACATAAGCAGTAGGTGGGACGTTCTGTCTCTGCGCTCCCCTGAGCTCACCTCCCATAAAGCTGAGGCGAACGGGAGTGAAGACTTCTGGTGGTAAAGAGCCTGGCAAACAGCAGACATTTGCATGTCGCCAGCTGTTCCAGGATTTACCTCCTAGAACCAGCAGCACAGTTCATAGCAAAAGTGGCGCTACCACCTCTGCCACTGCTGCTGGTAGCATGGTGCCCATTGGTACCTTTTATGGAAGAGGGCAGGCCAAAGCTGGAGATCCTGGCCATGCAGCAGGAAACATGTTAGGAGGCCGAGGCTCATGATGATGTCACCACCACCACCACCATTGCTGCCAGTGCCATCACCATCAGCACTACAGGGAGCTTGGCAGTGATCAGCAAGGAGACAGTTTACTGCTTCTAATGATCACTGTTCCCTTGGCAACATGGAAGAGGTGGAAACAGGCTTTCCTGACATTGTTGTAGACAAATTTGATTTCCAGCCCTCTACCCATGTTGGCACCACCGACAGCCCAGAAAGTATCTCCCCTCAGTCCCCACTACTTTTCTCTCCTGAAAAGTCCCCTGCCCAAGTGCTTTCTTATGCCGCGTACACACGATCACTTTTCTCTTCGGGAAAATTACATTTTTTCTCTTGGACGAGAAAAATGGCCGTGTGTAGGCTTTCCAGCATTTTTCCAGACGAGAAAAATGCCAAGAAGCACCACGAGAAAAATTAGAACATGCTCTAATTTTTCTAGTCGCGAATCGCGGCATTTTTTTCCGTGGCAGGGAGGTCAGCCGGGGCCGAGACATAGGGCATCTCAGTAATAGTGGCATTAACCAGCACATGCATGTGCACCACCACGCAGTGCTGTTAGGGGAGAAAAGTATTATGGCCCCTCCTCCAAGAACCAAAAGGGGAACCAATAGTGGCACCACCACAGCCACCATGAGTGCCAGCACCACCAGCCAGTATAAGGCAGAAAACAATGCTGTTACCATCCCGCATCCAATCCATACCAGCCAGGCCACCCTGGAAGATTTTGGTGGCTTTCAGAGTAATTGTATGTCCCGGGCACAGGGACGTAAAATAACACGCCTGATCGGCCAGCTCATTGCAGTTGGAGGAGCACCTTTCAACATGGTGGAAGGTGAGCCCTTCAAGCAATTGATGCAGGCTGTTGCACCACAGTACCGTGTGCCATCACGTAAGACCTTCAGCCAAACTGTGGTGCCAGCCTTATACAGGTCTTGTGTTGGGGTGCTCAAGAAGGAGATTGGAAGGGCAGGTAGACAGGCAGTGCACCTGACCACTGACCTGTGGAGTGCGTGTATTGCCCAGCACGCCTTCCTGTCCCTGACGGCACATTGGTGGCAGGCCAAGGTGTCCCATTAAGTAGTTCAAACATCTGGATCCTCGTCAGCAGTTGACAAACAGGGGCACCGTTTCTTCCTCCTGCACGCTGAGGTGCCTAATGAAAAGAACACAGCGCAAAACATCCTGCAAGCCCTGCAGAAAATGTTGTTGCAGTGGTTTGGACAGGCAGACAGCAACTACCGGATTGGCTATGTTGTCACTGATGGAGGCAGCCACATGGTCAAGGCTGTAAGGGATGACAGCTTTGTGGGTGTGCGCTGCTCAGCCCACCTTCTCCACCAGGTGGTAACTGACAGTTTTCGGTTGGTGGAAGCTATTTCTGGTGGCGATGGAAGGCTGTCCAAAGTGGTGGACTCTTGTCGGAAGATGGCTGGCCACTTCCATCGGAGTGTGAGGGACAGCCACCTCCTCAGGGTGGAACAGAGGAAGGCAGGCCTTCCAGAACACTGCCTAAAACAGGATGTGGGGACTAGGTGGAATTCAACCCTAGCAATGCTGGAACACATCCTTGAGCAGCAGAAGGCTCTCCATGCCATTGCCTGTGATCATAACTGTAGCGGCCTCCACTCTCACCTCTTTCTCATCAGCTCGTCTGTCTATTGTCTAGGGGTACCTTAGAGGAGAGAGTGCGGGGTCACCACGCCAAGCCTTCACCACAGATGTTTGTGTGGTGTAAGCAAAGTTCTTATTTTACCTCTGGGTCGGTGTTCTGCACCTGGAACCTCCAAAGAGAGTTACCTTGAACAATGTCTGCCAGAAAACGAGCCCCACACCATTAAAGTCCAACACTCCTTTATTCTTCTCAATGCAAAAGTGAACACAATCAGTTGGACTCCTTAGAGAACAGAACAGACAAGGAGGTGTGGATGCGAGTAGGCCCAGACACAATGAACTCTCCACTTTCCTTCCTGAAAGTATGTTGCGGTCTCCCAGTGAAGGGGGATTTCCTTCCAGGCGGTCTCCGATGGAAGGGCTCACCTGTCACCGGCAATATGCTGCACCGGGTCTTCAAGCAAGTGTCTCCCACCGGTCCATTACGCCCTCCGGATTCGGGTACCCTCTCCCAGGGTCCCCTAGGATCTCTTTCCCTCGCGGAACTCAGTGTTGGGCACTGAGCTCCAGACCTCCATCCGAGTACCTCACCCCAGGCTAAAGGTGCCTGGGATGGAACACGACCTCCGAACGTCCTCTAGGCCTAGGCCACCTAGAGGACCGACACGAACCACCATCCACAGGCTGAAGGTGCCTGGGACTCGACCCTGTGACAAAGATGGCCGGCCCCCTTTATACCCTCTCCTAGCAAGCACGGCGGGTTACCCGCCCCACCATACCGCTGCCAAGGGAGGACAAAAAGGGAGCACAGCAATGGTTCAACCCCAGCCCAAGGCGACAGCGCCACCTGCGGGGCTGCAGGGAACTGCACATCACTGGTGTCTCTGCCAGTTTTAAATACACAGAAAAGTGTATACCCGCTACATAACATTGGCATAGAGAGACCTTTAGGCAGGGAGGACTGGGCCATAATTGGGCGGATTGTGGCAGTCCTCAAACCTTTCTTCTCTGTCGCAGAACACCTAAGCCGCGAGGATGCCAGCATTGGTCATTTGCTCCCGCTCTTCAACCACCTTCAGAGCAAATTGGAGCGGTTCAAGTCGGCTGAGGAACCCTTGCCTGGTGGTGGTCCTCAACCTGATGTGTTGGCTCTGCTAAACACATTTCTGAAGGAATTGGGCAGGCGCATGCAGGAGTTGACCGCCTCTTGCCCAGAACTGATGCTGGCTGCCATGTGGGACCCTCGTATCAAGGGCAAAATGACTGTGCAGTGCAGTGCTCTGACAACATAGCGGGACAGACTAATCAACAGGGTGCGACGGAGGGAAAGGCAGATGGTAAGGCCGCTAGAGCTGGGAGAGGAGGAAGAAGAGATTGAACACCCCCTCTCCCATGCAGCATCTAGTGAACTGAGCAGAGCTCCTGCCAGCGGAGCATCTTCTGTCTTGGCTGAGGCACTTGACATCCTAATGGGAACCTCCAGCATAGTGCTCCCCAAGTAACCCACATCGGTAAAGGAGGTTGTCATGTCCTATTTGTCAGCCCCACCAGTGCACCTCACCACAGATCCGATGTTTTTTTGGCAGGAGAAGAGTGAGGAGTGGCCTGCCCTTGCAGATATTACCAAGGAGCTACTGTCCTGCCCTCCGACAAGTGTCCAGAGTGAGCGGGTGTTTTCTGTGACGGGAAACATCCTGTCACCCTAAAGATCCCAGTTATCCCCCCAGCTAATGGAGCAGTTAGCATTTTTGAAAATCAATTTGCCAAAGCTGGGGTACCCCTCCCTCACTCTGAACATTCCTTGAACTGACTGTCTGCAGCAGAGATGGCCATTTGGTCTTAGTTGGTCCCTGTCCCTCCCCACAATTACAGTTTAATAAATGCCCAAAAAAATAGGATTTTTATAACAGCTTACCTGTAAAATCCTTTTCTTGGAGTACATCACGGGACACAGAGCGACATAGTCATTACTAATGGGTTATATAGATACCGTCAGGTGCTGGCACTGGCAACTTCCAAAACCGGAAGTACCCTCCCCTATATAAGCCCCTCCCATCCGGGAGCACCTCAGTTTTGTAGCAAAGCAATAAGTGTCCCCAAAGAGGGGCGGGAGCTCTGTGTCCCGTGATGTACTCCAAGAAAAGGATTTTACAGGTAAGCTGTTATAAAAATCCTATTTTCTTTCTCGTACATCACGGGACACAGAGCGACATAGTCATTACTAATGGGATGTCCTAAAGCAATGCCAAATGAGGGGGGGGATACACCATATATAAGCTGAGCGCTATCAGACATGAGGATCTTTTGCGGCCTGCAACACACTGCGCCCAAAGGCGACATCCTCCTGACTTCTAACGTCCACCTGGTAGAACCTAGTAAATGTGTGAACTGAAGACCATGTTGCGGCCTTACAGATTTGAGCCAGGGAGGCCTGGTGATGCACTGCCCATGAAGTTCCAACTGCTCTCGTGGAGTGCGCTCTAACTTTGAACGGAGGCGGTCTCCTTCTCAAGCCATAAGCTTGCATAATGACCTGTCGAATCCACTTGGCTAAAGTAGATTTTGACGCTGCCTGACCCTTTCTGGGGCCTTCCGGCAGAATAAACAAAGTATCCGTTCTGCGAATCTGAGCAGTGGCTTTTAGATAAGCTTTAACTGCTCTTACTACATCCAAAGAATGCAATAACTTTTCCTCTACCGAAGTAGGTTTGGGGAAAAAAGAAGGAAGAACCACATCTTGGTTCAAATGAAACCTCGATACCACCTTAGGAAGAAAGGCTGGATGAGGACGTAACACTACTCTGTCCTTATGGATAACCAGATATGGCTCTTTACAGGACATAGCTGCTAATTCCGATACTCTTTTAGCCGAACAAATGGCTACTAGAAAAATCAATTTCCTGGTGAGAAGCACCAAGGAAATATGCTGTAATGGTTCAAATGGTTGTTTCTGTAGAACCGACAGAACCAAGTTTAGATCCCATGGACATATGGGAATATTAACCGGAGGACTAATACGCATCACTCCTTGTATAAAGGCTTTAACTAGTGAATGCGAAGCCAAGGGCCTTTGAAAAAATATTGACAAGGCCGAAATCTGACCCTTGATAGTACTCAAGGCAAGCTTCCTATCTACAGCCCATTGTAGGAAGTCCAGAATCCTACCTATTACGTATTTACGTGGATGCCATTTCTTGGCCTCACACCAGGCGATGTACGCCTTCCAGATTCTATAGTAGATCTGCCTGGATACCGGCTTCCTGGCATTGATCATGGTAGATACCACAGAATTAGAGAGCCCTCTCTTTTTTAGAATGTGGGCTTCAATAGCCAGGCCGTCAAACCTAGGGCTGGTAAGGAAGGGTGGTATATCGGTCCTTGCGAAAGCAGGTCCGGACGATGTGGGAGGGTCCAAGGACTCCCCACAGACATTTTTACAATCTCCGCGTACCATGCTCTTCGGGGCCACGCTGGAGCCACCAGAATCACTGGTTTCTTTTCTACCCTGATTCTGCGGAGTAATCGAGGTAACAATTGTGGCGGTGGGAATGCATATATCAGCTTGAACTGATCCCAAGGGAACACTAGGGCATCCGAGCCGCACGCTAGGGGATCCCTTGTCCAAGAGACAAACCTGTCCACTTTTGTGTTGAATCTGGATGCTAGCAGATCTACATCCGGTGTTCCCCACCGCTGACATATTGTCCGGAAAACCTCGGGATGAAGGGACCATTCCCCTGGGCATAATTGTTGGCGACTTAGAAAGTCCGCCTTCCAATTCTCCACTCCTGGAATGAATACCGCAGATATGGCTGGGACATATCTTTCTGCCCATCTCAGGATGTAATTTACTTCCCTTTGGGCTGCACGACTCCTGGTGCCCCCCTGACGATTGATATATGCCACTGCTGTGGCATTGTCTGATTGAACTCTGACAGGGGACCCTTGGAGTTTGGATGTCCATGCTACTAGGGCATACCGGGCTGCTCGTATCTCTAAGAGATTGATGGGCAGGGCCTTTTCTGCTTCTGACCACTTGCCCTGGAGAGACCATTGCTCCAGTACTGCTCCCCAGCCTATAAGGCTGGCATCTGTAGTGACCACCTTCCAGGAAATCGGACTGAAGGATTTCCCTCTTTCCAGATTCTGGGGAACCAACCACCAGCGGAGGCTCTTGCGAACGGAAGGGGACAAGGACATTGGTAAGTCCAGAGCCTGAACTTTTTTGTTCCAGGCTGACAGTATGGCCCTTTGCAATTTCCTTGAATGGAATTGACCGTAGGGTACTGCTTCGAATGATGCCACCATTTTTCCCAGCAGCCTCATGCACAGGCGTATGGATGGCTGTCTTTTTGAACCCACTAAGTGGATCAGATCTCTCAAAGACGACCCCTTTTCTTGAGGCAAGAAAAATGTTCTCTGGTCTGAATCCAGCCTTAGCCCCAAGTATTCCAGACTTTTGACTGGTTTTAGGGCTGACTTGTCTCGGTTGATAATCCAACCGTGATATTCCAGAAACTTGATTGTCTCGTGAACAACCACTTCTAGTTTTTCCACTGAGTGGTCTATCAGCAACAAGTCGTCTAGATATGCCATTATCGTTACACCTCGTGTCCTTAGATTGGCCAATAATGGGGCCAGAATTTTTGTGAACACTCTTGGTGCTGTGGCCAGACCGAAGGGTAAGGCTCTGAACTGAAAATGGCGTCCTTCTACCGCAAAGCGTAGAAATTTTTGGTGGGCTGGAAAGATGGGAATGTGCAAATAAGCATCTTTGATGTCGATCGAGGCTAACCATTCCTCCCCTTGTAGGGCAGTGGCTACCGATCGGATCGACTCCATCCGGAAAGTCCTGATATGTAGGAATTTGTTTAGCCCTTTTAGATTTAATATGGGCCTCACGTCCCCGTTTGGCTTCGGAACTGTAAAGAGGTTTGAGTAAAACCCGAACCCCCATTCTTCCAGGGGAACCTCTATAATTACTGCTTGGAGCAATAATTGTTCCAGTGCCAACAGGAGGGATCCTCTCTTCTGGGGATCCCTTGGCACGTTTGACCTTATAAAGCGGGAAGGAGGGGAGTTTTTTAACTCCAATTTGTATCCCAGATTTACTGCGGAGAGCACCCATCTGTCTCGGATCGTGTCCCGCCAGGTCTCTGTGAACAACTGAAGTCTTCCCCCCACCCGATTGAGTGGGGGCAACCCTTCATGCATTTGACTTTGGGGGAGGTTTTGTACCTCTCCTGCTCCAGGGCTTCTTGTTACCCTGCAACTGTCCCTGATTTTTACCTCCGGGATTTGACCGAGGAGGCCGTCGGAACTGTTTCACAGCCGATGTCCTAGGGACTGGAGAAGCCGGCCTCTTAAAAGAGGGACCTCTAACTCTATTTTTAACCGGCAAAAGTGTACTTTTACCGCTGGAAATTCTCTGGATATACTTGTCCAGGTCTTCCCCGAATAAGCGCTCACCATGAAATGGGAAGCTGACCAGCAATTTTTTACAGGGAGCTTCAGCAGACCAGTTTTTGAGCCATAGAAGCCTGCGCATATGTACTACAGACAGCGTAAGGCGGGAGGCCTGATGGATTGAATCCTTTATGGCGTCCACCGCAAAGCATAAGGCTCTAGGTAGATCAGCTAGGGCAAGAGCCTGCTGATCTGGCAAGTCCCTTAAGACCTGTTTCAACTGATCCTTCACTGCTTGGCAGACCCCAATAGCTGCCACTGCTGGTTGTGTTACCAATCCTGCTGTAGAAAAAGCAGATTTTAATAAGGACTCCAATTTTTTATCTATTGGGTCCTTGAACATTTGGACATTATCCACCGGACATGTCAGTGATTTATTCACACAAGAGATGGCTGCGTCCACTATAGGGACCTTCCATTTTCTGATGAACTTATCCTCCATGGGATAGACCACCGGAAATCTCTTAGGGGGAGTAAATATTTTGTCAGGATGCTCCCAATCCTGGTAAATGAGCCCTTCCAGTAAAGGATGGATCGGAAAGGAACAAACAGTCTGGGGAGCTTTTAGCGACCCCAACGAGGAGACAGAAGTGGATGATGGCTCCGCAAGTGGCATTTTAAATGCTGATCGGACCATATTAGTCAGGGACTGAACCCATAGCCTTTCAGCATGTGATGCTGAGAATGGCTCTTCCACTGTTGATTCCTCTACAACCGAATCGACCTCATCCTGATCCCCTTCAGGTAGGTCGATCCCTGTATGGGACTGTTGCTCTGTTAACAGGCACTCTGAGGGAGGAGACGGAGATCGGGCGCTTTTCTCCTGTGACAGGGAAGCCGCGATCAATGCTGACAATCTCTCTTCCAGCCCTCCCAGAGCTGAGGAAAAAACCTCCTCTGTTACATACACAGGAGCAGGTGAACTGAGGACAGCCACAGTACCAGGTACTCCTGAGGGTGCTCTACGGTCACTAACCTCTGATTCTTCAGGGGAGACTGGTGCAGCCAAAGCATGCCCAAGATCCTCAGAGCCCGATGGAGACCCCCTATTCCTCCTGGAATTTCTAGTCCCGGAGTTTTTAGACGGCATATTCCTAAGCCACAAAGCTGAGGTATTCCAGCCGAAATACACCAGTTACTGACAATAGTCTAGCATAAATGCTGCTATAAGAAACAGTTGGTGTCTACTAATGTGCCTTTCTAGGGGATGCCTGTATCAACCGCTTGCTGTATGCCCTTTTTTAAATGTTGCCAGCTCTGTCTCTGCACTTCATAGCCAGCTCACCACACAATATTGTGATTTTTATCATGCTGGGACGCCCGCACATGCGCAGAAGCGCTGCGGCGCGCACAGAGCGTCATCCCCCAGGCTCCGCCCCCTTTTCCGGCTCACCTCTATATAAAGAGGCGCGTGCACGCGCACGCGCGCGGCCACGTGCGCCTTTGGCGCTAATTTCGAAAAAATGGAAACTAGGGACAAGAGCCAGGGCCCCTCTTTGCCGCAGGCCGGGGGATGGACGAGCATTGCAACATGGCAGAGGAAGCAGTTTCCCATGAGAGAACTCACCATCTGCCTGGACTTGCTCTGCTGAGAAGAAACTAGTCCACATGACAAGAAAACATTCCACAGCGGCCTTTAGTGGACAAACACAGGTACCGCAGTCTAATATATTAAATATATATATAATTTTTTTTTTTTTTTTTTTCTTCACCACCATTAAAAATTATTACATTTTTTTAGTAGTTACAGGCATGCACAGAATTTTGCGGGAATACCATTAGGTAACAGACAGAAAGACAAATTAGGCTTGGGGGTCCCCCAATAGAACCAAGTTCCTGGGGGCCCCCACTTACCTGTTCCCCGCCGCAGGACTTTGTTTGGTCCACAAAAGCCCAAACTTCACCTATCACGGCAGGCATTGTAATCAAACCTTCAGGGACCGGGTTCCCAAGGATTCCACTCCCCTGGACCTGTATAGCACCCTGCACAGAAAACATCTTGGTCGTGGGTATGACCAGAGCTCTGGATCCCAGGGTCCAGCTCTCCTAAGAGAAGCATTACAGGCAAAACCTTGCTCTTCTCTGCAAGGCCCGGGTACCGACCGTTTAGCTATGAAGCTTTTTTGGTCGGATCCGGAATAGCTTACTGAGGCCCAAAAGAACCTGTACGCAAGCTCAGTGAAAAACACATGTTTCTTCTTGGCCAACACCTTAGACACTGGCAAAAAAAAAAACTGAGGTGCTCCCGGATGGGAGGGGCTTATATAGGGGAGGGTACTTCCGGTTTTGGAAGTTGCCAGTGCCAGCACCTGACGGTATCTATATAACCCATTAGTAATGACTATGTCGCTCTGTGTCCCGTGATGTACGAGAAAGAAATATTTACAATCAATTGTTGGTCAATGTGCCAAATTTATACAATAATCCACAAGCAACAAAGATTGTGGTGTTCTCCTTGCTGCCCTCACTTTGCAAGGGTAGTGTCCGGACGCAGAAAGAGGACCAAAAAAATTTGTAGCATAACATTCATCCCTGCTGCTGCAAAAGTACAAAAACAGAAAATTTAATTCAAATACTTACCGTAATTTTCCTTTCCTGATGAGCTCCATGTCAGTACAGCTGGGTGATCAGGACTTAACTATAAATTTTTCACTCACCTCAGCCTCAGCGTTTCGTAACTATTACTACTTAACTGGGCGGGTTCTGTGCAGACATGGAGCTCGTCAGGAAAGGAAAATTACGGTAAGTATTTGAATTCAATTTTCAGTTTTCCTGACGGCTCCATGTCAGCACAGCTGGGAATTAACTAGCCAAAACAGGGGAGGGATAATGCTACACACTCCAATTCTGACTAAAACAGTAAAGCCCTGTACACACGATCAGATTTCCTATGGATTCTAATCCGATGGATTTTTCCATCGGAAATCCGATGAAGCTGACTTCCATCAGTCTTGCCTACACACCATCAGTCAAAAATCCGACCGTCCCAAACGCTGTGACGTAAAACACTCCGACAAGCTGAGAAAAATGAAGTTCAATGCTTCTGAGCATGCGTCGACTTGATTCTGAGCATGCGTGGGTTTTTTGTCCAATGGAGTTCCACACAGACGATCGGAATTTGCTATCGTTTTTTTTCCCATCGGATAAATTTAAAACATGTTCTATTTTTTCTCACCGATGGAAAAAAGACCGATGGGGCCCATACAGGATTTGTTTGTCCGATGAGAAAAGTCCATCGAACTGTTTTCATTGGTAAAACCGATCGTGTGTACACGGCATAACAGAAACCATGATGCCTCTGACAAACTCAACTGTCATGAATATGAATATGTTTGGTGTCCACATAGTTGTATTGCAGATAGTTTGAGACACCCGGCCTGCTGTCACTCTTAAGGTCCGGACCCTTCTAGTGAGGGTGCCGTGATTCTCCTGGCACAGCCAGCCCTACGTCCTGCAGGCCAAGGAGATGAGGTTATCAACCAAGAGATAATAATCTTGCTGGAAGCCGTAAAATCATTATGTGTTCCACCTGAAAATGACAAACAGATGTACAGACCTCCTGATGGCAGGAGTCGCCTTGATTAAATATTTTAGAGCTTAGCCCACATCCGATAAGCTAACTTCTTGAGTACTCCCCAAAGGGAACGTAGGAGGAAAACCTCTTGTGTGATATGAACTCTGAAAGTCAGTTCAGGCACAAATTCGAGCATTGGCATGAGCACCATCCTGTCTGGGAAGTAGGGGAGTATGGGTTCTTTAAAACCAAGGACACCAATGCTGATGTAATTGCCACCAGTAAATCAGTTTCAGTGAAAAAGTACCACAGGATGATTGAAGGCATCCGATGAAATAACATCCATCAGCATTGGTATATCTCATTCCGGAAACAAGTTGAAGTTTCAACCAAATTGCATCTTGAAAAACTGTATAATTAAGCGTTGGAAGCTTGCTGAATGCCGGTGAAGACAGAGATAGCAAAAATGCATGCCTATAGCATGCTTGCACATAGAACTAAGTCAAGCCATGCCTGTAGGCATTCGGAGCAGTGTAAAATCTTGATCAGCGAATATACTGGGCATATATGCTCTGTTCCACTATAGGCATGCTTAGCGCTGTCTTTTCTTGTTTCGTAGAACTATTCAAATCTTCACAGAGCATTCGACATCCATTAGGCTCTGCCTCTCCCGACCCAGGCCATTAGCCTGAGCCTGTCGGATGCTGGATGAATGGGACTGGAGAAGATTTGATCTACCAGGCAGAGGGTGTCACTCCTTGACACTCATCAGGATGAGTAGCGGGTACCAAAACTGTCACTTTTCCTCGCCCCAGCCTTAGCTGGAAGCTGAGAATCAGAGGGAGCAGCTGAAAAAGGCATAAGCCATCTTGGCGATCCATTCTGCGGTCAGCACCTCCACTCTGAGACCTTGTGGATCCTGGGCACTGGAATGGAACTTCAGCAACTTAGTGCCGACTGGGCATGTAAGCGGTCTACCTGTCAGGAACCATGAATCAGACTGAGACAGAAGTACAGTTAAATCACACTTGTTTAATAATTTTTTGTGTTTTAATAACCGACTCCATCTTGGAAGTGGAGGAAAATTGTCTTGACAAGGCGTCAGCCCTTACATTCTTAGTACCGGGTAAGAATGAGACAATGTAATTGAAACTCGACAAGAAAAGAGCCCATCGTGCCCTTCTGGGAGAGAGGCGCTTAGCCTCAGACAAGAAAGTGAGATTCTTATGGTCAGTAAGAATGAGAACCGGCAGTGGTACCTTTGAGGAGATGTCTCCATTCTTTTAGGGCTAAAATTATTGCCAAAAGCTCTCTATCACCAATCTCGTAATTGCACTCCGCAGGTGACAATTTCTTGAAAAGTAGCCACAGGGATGCATAGGGCTGTCTGAGCTAGCACGTTGAGACAGAAGGGCGCCAACTCCAGTCTCAGAAGCATCAACTTCAAGGATAAAAAGCAACTTAGGTTCAGGATGTGCCAACACAGGAGCAGAAACATGCTTAACCAATATTCTCAGTAAAAGTGCCAGGGTTAAGTACACCTGTGTTTGTGTCATTTACTGTGCAGAAGAGACGGTTATTGATAGCTATACCATATTGCTGTGTTTATTGCTGGCTTGTGCCTCCGAAAGTTACAGGTTACACAATCCTATCATCCCCTACTGACTGTGCCAGGAGAGGTTAGAGACAATTGCTGGGGGTTGACAGCAGTGCATTACAGGCCCAAAAAAATAATTTCAGTGGCCCTCTTAGCTGGGGGTATAGCTACATAGGCTTGCCCTTCTACGATTAAGAAAAAATGCAGTGATCGCATTTGTCCTTGAGGGTCACACCTAATGATGGTAAGGTCATGTAAATGGCCAATCCCACAAGGGACACATACTGACCAGCGGGGTGATCCCAACCCCTGGACCTCTATTCATTCAAAAGGGCATCATTTTGACGTCCTGCTGTGACGATATCCTCCCATCTTGACGAACAGTCATTTGATCCATTCCACATCCAGCTGTCTTCTGGAAGTACTGAAAATACTTCCAAAGCTTCACCTCTATACACAGGCATTTGATCAACCTTACCAATCTGGACACAGGTTGTCCTCTTTTTCCTGTTTAGAAGAGACTGGAGAGAATGGATTGGCCTGAGCAGGCCCTGAAAGAAGGCTGGACAATGCTAAACAGACGGTCCCCGCACGAGACGAATCTAGTCATTCCTTTAGAGAGTCTTGACCATCTGCTTAATTGTGACAATTGGTTAGGTGCCGTCGTCATCTTTATCCTAGGTTGCTTGACTTAGGCAACATCCTTGCAGTCATATTTGTCTGTTTCTCTTTGGAAGGATCTGAAGCGGATTGTTTGCTTGAGAAGGCTTGGAGACTTCACAGTGTGAGTGGAAACACTCTTTAGAGTGTATTGACCACATGTTGCATGAATGCGACAACCTGTTAGGTGCCGTCATCCTTATCCTTGGTTGCTTGAACAAAGCAGACTGTGTGCAGTCATGTCCATCCGGAAGTTTGGAAAATGGCCTGCTTCACCTGGTATGGACAGGCAGCTTCTCATTGTCAGAGCAGATAACCCTTTCACAGGGTGAGCCGAAATCACCCCTTTAGAGTGTATTGGCAATTTGTTTATTGGGTGTGACACCTTTTAGGTGTCACCCTCCTCCCTGGCTGTTTAAGCCAGTGGGATACATACTGTCATGCCCATACAGAAATTCTGAAAATGGGCAGCTTCACCTGGTGTGGACAGGCAGCTTCGCATTGTCAGAGCAGATAACCCTTTCACAGGGTGAGCCGAAAACACCCCTTTAGAGTGTATTGGCAATTTGTTTATTGGGTGTGACACCTTTTAGGTGTCACCCTCCTCCCTGGCTGTTTAAGCCAGTGGGATACATACTGTCATGCCCATCCGTGTATTCCTCTTATAGAGCTTGAAGAGGGATGTTTGCTTGGGAAAGCTATGAGACTGCTCCTTCATGTTCATCCATGTCTTCTTATTGAAGGGCCTGAAGCATGTTCGTTCTGAGATTGGTAAACACTAATAGATAACCTCACCACAGGGCTTGCGCACCATTCAGCAAACCAACCCATAGCCCCGGATCACACTGGTGCGTTTTTGACATGCGACCCGAC
Source organism: Rana muscosa (assembly GCA_029206835.1). Taxonomy (NCBI): domain Eukaryota; kingdom Metazoa; phylum Chordata; class Amphibia; order Anura; family Ranidae; genus Rana; species Rana muscosa. The sequence goes on from CM055126.1 coordinate 76,280,769, forward strand.
CAGTCAAATCGCATGAAAAATAGGAGCAATCGCACCGCCCTAATCGGTGCAACGCTGCATCAGCGGCGCTGCACCAACTTCAAAAAGGCAGTTTTGTACTATCTTTGCGATTTTGGGTTGCAACCTATATTGACATCCGTACAGAGACTTGCACAGGTGTCTCTGAAAATCGTGACTGGAATCAAGACTGACCAGCGGGAGACAAAGCTGAATAGCACAGCCTCATTCCCGCAATCCAGTGCAACCCTGGACAAGGGAAAAAAACGGTTAAATGCAGTAAATAGCTTGTTTAGTAACAACCCCTGAGGGGTTAACCACAACTAAAGGGAGACAGAAGCTTCCATCTACAGCCCTGTTAACCAGGTGGAGGTTAATTTGGCTAGAATCAAATCCTGGAGGAATCGGGTCATGATGAAAAAGTTTCAGAACAGCAACAAAAAGGTAGGAATTTGTTACAAAATTACAACCATCTGCACAAACCAAGGGAATTGTAGACATCATAAACATGCTTCTCCATACTTTTTTTCTTCTTTTCTTTTTTTTTGAGGAAAACCAAAGATCACATAGAAAAATACAAGGATATACCATATCTCCACAGGCCATGGCTGGATCCAGTAGACATCCCAGGTGGCTCCAACTACCTTCTTTGGAAAATGCTGGTCTTTGGAGGGGGTTTGGCATAATGGCACGACAGTAAGCAAACATGAGAAGCCACCAACAGATTATAGCCATGTGTGAACAGACAAAGTGTTACTTTGTGTATCTGTTATGCAGAGTACTCTCTGTCCAGTAATGCAGCATACATTGGATACAAAGCATTTAGCTCACCCAACCTCCGTCATCCGACCGCTGACACTGGCACAGCGCGGTTGCGAGTGCATAGGGGAGCACTCTGCCACGACCGCCGTCCATCTTGTTTGGACCATGCGGACCCCAGATATGGCTGTTAGCCATGATAAAGCCACCCCGAGGACCAGCAGCGGGGCTCCCTGGATTACTGTCATTTAGACGAGACACCAGGGACTTCGTCCAGCTTCATCCACACGTATGGACGGCCCGCCAGCCATTTAGACCAGCTAGGTAGAAGAGCACACCTACTTCCTGCACGTAGGAGGAAAATAGAAGAACGCTGAGGCTGAGGTGAGTGAAAAATGTATAGTTAAGTCCTGATCATGTAGGGGTGGGCGGGGCCTCACCCAGCTGTGCTGACATGGAGCCGTCAGGAAATAAAATTCTATACCAAAAATGTTGGTCAACATAATTTTCCTGAATCTTTCCTTACGAATATAATATGTTGCTGCAGGTGGTTCTATACATCGTACAGATGCGCCACTTTACAGGCAGTTAAAGGGGACCACCAAGGCACAATGTTTACATTTTTCATTTTTATGGTTTCACTTTATGTGATGTTGAAATCACTGCTCCTTTAAAAACTTTTTTTTTAAAGCGGTTTTTAACATTGATTCATGTGCCCAAGGGCAGTACCCGTACCCGGATAACCATAGACTTTTTATGTCAAATAAACTTGCATGTAAGTCTCCAAAATTCTAGATTTAATTTTCAAAAGTGATTGGTTGCCCTGGCCAAGTCTCAAAAATCTGTCTTTACCATCACACATCACAGTAGAAAGTTAAACTGTTTTTTAAAATATAAAACCACATAGGATTGCATACAGTAAATGAAACAAACAAGCCACAGGTGCAGTGGCGTAACAATTACTAGAGCGACCCATGTGGTGGGGGGACCCGGCCCGGCCAGGGCATTCCTCTGATGCTGTGTGGGCCGCCTGGGTCGCTATGGAATATCAGGGATATGGCTGTCACTGACACAGCTCAGCAGCAGCTTTGAAGAGGAACATCCACTGCGGAGCTATGTCAGTGAGAGCCAGAATCGGAACGAAGTTTGATGTTCAATGCGGATCTGCTGCTGTGCAATTGCTGTTTTGATTTTTAAATAGCGAAATTCGTTATATTTGATTCAATGGTCCAGTGTTTGTCCATGGAACGAAATAAAACGATTTTCGCTACTCAAAACATTGATTGCACAAATGCATATGCACATTGCATATCCTTCCTACGTTGATGATTAGAGGAGTGGACTACAGCAAACTTTGTTTAGTTTGTTATTGCCCCAGATTTCGACCGGGCCGAAAATACGGCAATAATCAGGCCTGTGCAGTGTGCTGAAAGCAGAAGTTTGTCCGGGACGACTTAGCGGCCGTTATTTATGCAGAGAGAGAGAGTTAGAACTGAAACTTTGAAGAGGAACAGCACAATTCTACAGAAACACCTAACATGTCTGAAATTGAAGCGAGGAGGAGCGCGACGAAACACTGACAGAAAAACGTAAAAGATCTACCATGTCCTTGGAGCAGATGGTCGAAGTGGTGCAACTATTCCAAAAAAAAGATTATGATTGCAGCAAGCAAACATACAAACATAAAAATTCAAGAAAGGAAGAAATAATAGAGGAAGTAATCCAAAAAATGTATCACAAATTCGGAAAATATAGAAGCAAGGAACAAATCAGAAAAAGATGGTCTGATTTGAGTGTAGCGGGGTGTTCAATTTAGGGGAAGTGTCTGAGTGGTAACCAGGCTCAGACACATTACATTGTTAGGAGTTATGGACCATTTTTGTTCTCAGGGGTTAATGCTGGTGATGTGTTCCCTGTGGCCGGTGGGTGGCGCTGCGATTATGGGCCAGGGTTGAACCGCGAGCGCAGTGCTGTGCCTTTTGTGTCCCCTCTTGGCAGCCGTACAGTGGGGCGGGGAACCTGCTGTGCATGCCGGGAGAGGATATAAAAGGGGCAGACATCTTCTGAGAAGGGTCGTCCACGCCCAGGCACCTTCGGCCTGGGTGTGTGTGTGTGTGTGGTTCGTCCACACCCAGGCACCTTCGGCCTGGGTGTGTGAGGTACATCTCTGGGTGCCCTAGGCCCGGAGGCCTCGTTCCCATTCCACCTCAGGCACCTTTAGCCTGGGGTGAGGTACTACCTCACCGTTTCTGTCTGCCTGGGCACAGAGGCCCAGGAGTTGCAGTGACAGCCCGGAGCCCAGCAGCCTTCGGCTGGGGTCCACAAGGGATCGAGGAGCCCAGGGTGCCGCCTTGCAAGAGACTATGTGTTGTGCAAGTGAAAATAAATATTGAGTTGGACTTTCAGCTGGTGTGGACATTTACGTTCCTGGGGAAGTTAAGGACTTGCATCTACCCACTGTAGAGGTGAGAATCATTCTCAGGAGGACTTTAGACTCCGGCTGCAGACAAGGCCCAAAAACAACACCGCCTAACCTCTTAACACAGGAGGGTACGGGCTTGTGGTGCGGTGTGCCCCTTCTTCCTGCCAGGAGCCGAAGTAGGATGGTAAAAGAGGGGGTCTGTGTGCTACACATGGGGGCTCGAGTCCGGGATTTGTCTGCGGTTGGAAAATGTGAAGACCCCCCCCCCCCAGAGTTTGAACTTTATTCCCCAGTAAAGTTCCGTGGAGGTCGGCCATATTGAGAGCTGCACCACAAGGAGAACCCTGACTGCGTAGTTCGTGGGCATGCCTATACAGAAAGCCCGCGAACAAGTGCAGAAGATGGGAGGAGTCTGGCCATGTGAAGAGTTGCACGTGGGGACTTTGGCGCTAAAAGGACAGTGCGCAATGGAACAGAAAGTGAGCAACATGGCGTCTCATGCCTCATGGATTCTGGCCACAACCACCATGAATATGACCTCGTTTGCTGCTTCCGTGATGGATACAGGGATTCTACTGAAGCCCCGGGGACGTTTTGCCCTCTACGTTTGCAGAGATGTGGAGGCCCTCGGAGTGGTTTGTCCCGGCTGCTCGGGACTGGTGGTGCATCTCAAGCCCTTCGGCAGATGCGAGCAATGTAGGGAGTTCTTGTTTTAGGTGGAGAAACCTACAGAGACGCCTCGGGCTTTCCGCCTCAAATGCCTTACAGATGCCACTACTTCAGAAGAAGGAGCCAGAGCTTTTGCAGCCACCCCTATGCGCACTGTTGAGACTTCGGAGGAAGTTGCGAACACAGATGTTCCGGAGATTGAGGAACCAGAATCCGAGAGACCGGAGGATGTTGCCTCGGTCACCACAGAGTCCTTACTTCCACCGCCCAAGAGGAAGATTGGCTTTGTGAAGGCTTCCTGCGGCCGTGGTGGAGTTACGCCTCAGCACTTACTCAGGACGGATGCATCTGACGGGAAAAGTTCCGGACGTTCTGGCTCAGCTACAAGCCGAGGTAAGCCAGGGAAAGAGACTTTGTCAGAAGTCCGAAGTGTCTGGGATGCTTGGGTCAGGGATCCCAGGGCCCTTGAACTGGTTAGAGGCGGTGACTCGTCTTCTACCCGGAGCTACTTGCCTGCAGAGAAATGTGACACCTCTGACCTGGAGTCGGTCTCTGTGACGGGAGACGACGACGCCATTGACAAAGTGTTTGAGCGAAAGGGTTGGGATAAGATGTCCCTGCCTTTGTCCCATAGAGGTAGGGACCCACCCATGTCCACTGGGGAGAGCACACCCCAGGTGGAGGCCCCGGAGCCTGAGGAGGGATCTGTCCCCTTGTCTGCCCTTCCACCGCTGGAGATACCTGGATCCGTTGCTGGGATGGTGCGGGTGTCATTGCGGGCCCCTGTGTCTGGTCCTGAGGTAGTGAAAGTACCTCGGCACCCTGATGCCATAGTCATGACCGGTATGGGAGATCGTCTGACCATGCCATCTTTGTCCCGTTTGCAGAGGTTATTTAACCAGAAGGTTGCTAGTGAATACGGGTGGGAGTACCCGTACCTACCAAAGGAACTTTTGTTTGAAGTAGAGGCCTATAGACACCGGTGGTTTGCGGACTTTGTACGGACACATATCAAAGTTCCCCAGGCCCGCAGGTTCTATTCATGTTCTCCTACAGCTACCAAGCGGTACAAGGACTGTAGGAATGCCTGGATGCTCGGTCGGCACATACATGCGGACAAGGTGGTTATTTGCCGAAAGGACAAAGATAATGTTGAGTACCATATTGACACCTTTGATAAACATTGGAAGCTGTTGGTGTTGCCGCATCCACAGTATTACTGTATCTGTGAAGAGACTAGACTCTTGTTGTTTGCTCTTTATTTCCGGAGTGCACTCTCTGGAGCCCAGAACTGTTTGCCCACACAGAAGGGGTATTCTACTTATTGGAAGAGTGGGAACAGTTGTTTTTTTCTTCCTCTCTCCACACTGCAAAGACACAAGGACTTTCGCGTAGAATAGTTCAGAGCAGGGCCAAAGAAGAAGAGGAAGTTTTACCTAAAAAGTAAAGTTTTCTTTCAGGACGAGTGTTCTGACGGTGGCACTCCTCCTAGGTGGCGGTGTTGCATTGTCTAAAAGTAAAAGGGAGAAGACTCTGGTTTTAAGTAGAGAAAAAAAAATGTGTTTTACTTTTAGAAGGGAAGGATTGTTCCTCCGGGGAGAATCTTTTCACTTCTACTGTGAATGTGTTGAATATGTATGTGTTTTCTCTGCAGGTGGATACCAATTGAAACACTGAGGGGTGGTTTTGACTAGTGCAGACGGGAAGGGAGTATAATGATTAAAATATGTTTATGTGACATTTGAGACTGTGATGTGCACATTATGTTTTACTGATCTTCTTTCATTTCTGCTTTTAATTCCCTTTTCCCCATGTTAGGTTCCGGCACAAAAAAGCAGTTTTAAATTAGTTTTTTTGTTTGTTTTATCTGTCTCTGGACCAGGCCTATGCGACTCGGGTTCAGGAGGCATGGGTTTGCTGCAGACCAGTGTCCATTAGTGGGGGGAAAGTGTAGCGGGGTGTTCAATTTAGGGTAAGTGTCTGAGTGGTAACCAGGCTCAGACACATTACATTGTTAGGAGTTATGGACCATTTCTGTTCTCAGGGGTTAATGCTGGTGATGTGTTCCCTGTGGCCGGTGGGTGCCGCTGCCATTCTGGGCCAGGGTTGAACCGCGAGCGCAGTGCTGTGCCTTTTGTGTTCCCTCTTGGCAGCCGTACAGTGGGGCGGGGAACCTGCGGTGCATGCCGGGAGAGGATATAAAAGGGGCAGACATCTTCTGAGAAGGGTCGTCCACGCCCAGGCACCTTCGGCCTGGGTGTGTGTGTGTGTGGTTCGTCCACACCCAGGCACCTTCAGCCTGGGTGTGTGAGGTTCATCTCTGGGTGCCCTAGGCCCGGAGGCCTCGTTCCGGTTCCACCTCAGGCACCTTTAGCCTGGGGTGAGGTACTACCTCACCGTTTCTGTCCATCTGGGCACGGAGGCCCAGGAGTTGCAGTGACGGCCCAGAGCCCAGCAGCCTTCGGCTGGGGTCCACAAGGGATCGAGGAGCCCAGGGTGCCGCCTTGCAAGGGGACCCGTACCCTAAGAGAAGGGAGGATCTGTTCCGAGGGACCGGTGCTGTGGACACGGTGAAGGAAGGGGTCTGTTGACTCTCTGGGGGGATGTCCTCTCCCTGAAAGGGGCTATGTCCTAGGAAGGAACCAAGGTTCATCAGGTCAGTGGCAGTGACCTTTTTCGCCAAGTCAGTGGCAGTGACCTTATTCACAAGGTCTGTGGCAGAGACCAACCTCATGGTCTGTGGCAGAGACCATGCGCCAAAACTGTTTGAGAAATCTTAACAGTCAGAAGAAGTTGAGCTACGTTTGTGCCTGGCCTCCTCCACACCTTAAACTGTCCTGTGTCTTTGCTCCAACCTTTCTTCTATCTGAGAGACTTCTGCCAGCTCTTTTGCTAGCGGGGGCCGGTCTTCTTCGTCGCCTTCTTCCCTCTTCTCTTCGCCCGATGTTGCCTCGTCGCTGTCCACCGCCGCAATGATCTGTCCGAGCAGCGGTGCCACTTATATTGGCATGGGGCGTGGTCACCGGCTGATGCCACCGCTGACCCCGCCCCCATTTCACGTCACAGTCCCATCATTCCCCGGGACTGTGACATCATACGGGGGCGGGGTCAGCGGTGGCATCAGCCGGTGACCACGCCCCATGCCAATAAAAGTGACACCGCTGCTCGGACAGATCATTGCGGCGGTGGACAGCGACGAGGCAACATCGGGCGAAGAGAAGAGGGAAGAAGGCGACGAAGAAGACCGGCCCCGCTAGCAAAAGAGCTGGCAGAAGATAGCGGAGCGCCCGGCAGAAAGAACCGGAGATCGTGGAGAAGACACCGGAGAGCGGGAGAAGAACCGGAGAACAGAACAAGAGACCCCCGAAGTCAGAAGAGGACGGCGAGGAAGCCCGGGACCCCCGCTAGCAAAAGAGCTGGCAGAAGATAGCGGGGTGCCCGGCAGAAAGACCCCCGAAGTCGGAAGAAGACGGCGAGGAAGCCCGGGACCCCCGCTAGCAAAAGAGCTGGCAGAAGATAGCGGGGCGCCCGGCAGAAAGACCCTCGAAGTCGGAAGAAGATGGCGAGGAAGCCCGGGACCCCCGCTAGCAAAAGAGCTGGCAGAAGATAGCGGGGCGCCCGGCAGAAAGACCTCCGAAGTCGGAAGAAGACCCCCGGAGCTGCCCAATAAATTACTTTTCAAACCTGTGTTGTCTTTTTTATTGACTTCTTTTTCCACCAGGTGAATGGGTAGGGGTACGATGTACCCCATACTCATTCACATAGGGTGGGGGAGCAGGTATCTGGGGTCCCCCTTATTAAAGGGGGCTCCCGGATTCCGATAAGCCCCCCACCCGCAGACCCCGACAACCAACGGCCAGGGTTGTCGGGAAGAGGCCCTTGTCCCCATCAACATGGGGGCAGGGTGCTTTGGGGTGGGGTCCGCAGGTCGCCCCCCTGCCCCGAAGCACAAAACCCCCTATGTTGAGGGCACGCGGCCTGGTATGGTTCAGGAGGGGGGGGCCCTCTCTCGTCCCCCCCTCTTCCCCTGCGGCCTGCCAGGTTGAGTGCTCGGATAAAGGGTCTGGTGTGTACTTTTAGGGGACCCCACGCTAATTTTTTTTGTTTTTGGTGCGGGGTTCCCCTTAAAATACATGCCAGACCTGAAGGGCCTGGTATGGATTCTGGGGGGACCCCCACGCCATTTTTTTTCATTTTTGGGGGGGGGTCCCCTTTGAATCCATACTAGACCCAAGGGCCTGGTATGGACCTGGGGGGGGACCCCACGCTGTTTTTTTTCTAGTTTTTTTTTTTTGAACCGGCATTTTTTTTTTTTTACATTTCCTTTTAACAACCAGCTATAAACAGGTAAAACCGCCGCAAAAATTGCGGTACTTGCGTTTTCGATGCGGGTCCATTGAATTCTATTACATCCAAAACACTGTTTTTGGCCTGGCAAAAAAAATCTGCAGTTGCGTTTAAAATCGTTTTTCACAAAGCCTAAAAATGCCTTCAGACGCCAAAGATTTCCACGTTTCAGACGCGGTACCAGCGTTTAGCCGCATTTTAGTTTAGAAGCGTTTTTAAAGGTGACCTATTTTTTTACATTGATAAACTCCAAATTTATGGCAAATGAGGAAAAACCATAATATATATTGTGAGGGGGTTGGCTCGGCAGCGGGTGTGTGTGACCCCCGAGATGGGCTCCCCACCCAAAAACAGGCCCAGCAAACGGAGGTTGTGGTTTTCAAAATCAAAAAGGTGCGGTTTATTTTCTATTTACAGTGACAAAACACAGAAAAGAAAAAGAAACATAAACAAAATAAATCCTGGTCAACTTGACCTCTGACTAAACATACAGGTTTCCTAACTAACAACTGGGATCAGCCTAGTGCTGTCCTAGTCCCTAAGTCCCTGGTTTTAAATGTCCAAGCAAATAGCCACACAGGCTTTGTCTCACCGCACAGGGGTTCACTCTCCCTAGACAGTCCACACAGGTCTGGTTCCAGGCATGAGCTAACATCTAATGAAGCTGGGAGTTCTTATAGAGGCCTAAATGAGCTGACAAGCTTCAGCTGGTCTCATCAACTCCCTGTCTGCACGACGCCCCACACTCTCCCTAGAGGTATGAGTCATCCATGAGCCCACTAGCTTTATACAACTCTCCACCTAGTTGTATAAGTCGGCGTAAAGCCTGAATCTGGGCGAAATATATCTACCCCCCTGGATGCAACCAGGTGACTTTACCTTCCTGCTGTCACATACCCCCCCCTCTTGTTTTAACCTCGGGGTTGGAACACCAGCAATCAGGCATTCATGTACTCGAGACAAAGCATCCACATTCCCCATTTGAACGCCAGGGCGATGCTTTACTGTAAAGTTGAATTCCTGGAGGGCCAGGAACCACCTATTCACTCTTCTATTTGTTTCCTTGTTTTGAGCCATCCACTTTAACGGAGCCTGATCCGTAACCAAGTCAAAGTGCCTACCTAGCAGGTAGTACCGAAGGGAATCTAGAGCCCACTTCACCGCTAAACACTCCTTTTCAACGGTGGCGTAATTTACCTCATGGGACTTCAACTTCCTGCTGAGGTAAATGACTGGGTGCTCTTCCCCGTTCCAGACCTGGGACAATACTGCTCCTAACCCCACATCTGACGCATCACTTTGTACGACAAAGTCTTTAGAGAAGTCGGGTGAGTACAACACTGGCTGGCTACATAAGGCTTGTTTCAAGAATTGGAATGCTGCCTCAGCCTCGGGGGTCCATTTAATCATGACCGACCCTTTCCCCTTCGTCAGGTTGGTTAGGGGCACAGCCTTAGAAGCAAAGTGGGGAATGAATCGCCGATAATACCCAGCGATTCCCAGAAAGGCTCGTACCTGCTTCTTGCTGTTGGGACGTGGCCAACTCTGGATGGCCTTGACTTTGTTGAGTTGGGGTTTTATTACTCCCCTCCCAATGGTGTACCCAAGATATTTGGCCTCCTCCTGCCCAATGGTACACTTCTTGGGGTTAGCCGTAAACCCCGCTTCCCGAACAGAGTCCAGGACTGCTTGCACTTTTGGCAGATGTGAGGCCCAATCTGTGCTATGGACAATTACGTCATCCAGGTAAGCCGCAGCATACTTCCGATGGGGCCTCAGCATCTGGTCCATTTTCCGCTGGAATGTGGCCGGCGCATTCTGTAACCCGAACGGCATTCTTTTATATTGGAACGCCCCGTCTGGGGTTACAAATGCGGTTTTCTCTTTGGCCGACTTGGCCAGGGGGATTTGCCAATACCCTTTTGTGAGGTCAAGAGTCGTCATTTTCCCGGGCTGTTCCCAGCCGGTCGATCAACTCATCTATACGTGGCATGGGGTAGGTGTCAAATTTTGTAACTTTGTTCAACTGACGAAAATCGTTACAAAATCGCCAGCTCCCATCCGGTTTAGGCACCAACACAATGGGACTAGACCAATCACTTTGGGACTCCTCTATCACCCCTAAGTTCAGCATTTTCTGTACTTCCTCCCGTATTGCCTCCCGTCGGGCCTCTGGGATCCGATAGGGTTTTAACTTCACCCTTTCACCGGGCGGGGTAATGATGTCATGCTCTACCCCAGATGTTTGTCCCGGCAGCTCAGAGAATACCTCCTTGTTGCGAAGCACAAACTCCTTAACCTCCTGTTGTTGGGGTTGTGACAAGGTGGCTGCTATTCCAACCTCAGGAATCACGCAACCAGTTTGAGCTGGTGACCAAGTGTCTGCGACTAGGGACTCTCTATCCCTCCAGGCTTTCAACAGATTAACGTGATAGATCTGTTCGGGCTTTCGCCTTCCTGGTTGTCTGACCTTGTAATTCACTTCGCTCACTTTTTCCATTATCTCGTAGGGGCCTTGCCATTTGGCAAGGAATTTACTTTCAACCGTAGGGACAAGTACCAGTATCCTATCCCCCGGGGAAAAGGTACGGGTCTTGGCTCCACGGTTGTACACTCTCTGCTGTGCTAACTGCGCTTGGGCCAAATGTTCCTTCACGATGGGCATTACCTGTGCAATTCGGTCTTGCATCAGGGCGACATGCTCAATCACACTCCTGTGGGGAGAACTCTCACTTTCCCAAGTTTCCTTGGCAATATCCAACAGCCCTCTTGGGTGTCTCCCATACAGTAACTCAAAGGGGGAGAATCCCGTAGAGGATTGGGGCACCTCCCTAATAGCAAACATCAGATAAGGAAGTAGACAGTCCCAATCCTTTCCATCTCTATCCACCACTTTCTTCAACATTTGTTTTAGGGTTTTGTTGAATCTTTCAACCAGACCATCGGTTTGGGGGTGATACACAGATGTACGTAATTGCGTCACTTTGAACAATTTACACAGCTCCTTCATAACCCGGGACATAAAGGGTGTACCTTGGTCCGTAAGCAGTTCTTTACAAATACCCACCCGGCTAAACACAAGAGATAGCTCTTTGGCTATGGTTTTGGCCGAGGTATTTCGGAGAGGGATCGCTTCTGGATAACGGGTGGCATAGTCCATTATAACTAATATGTACTGGTGCCCCCTAGCGGACTTGATTATAGGACCTACCAAATCCATGGCGATCCTCTCAAACGGGACCTCAATGATGGGTAGAGGGACCAGCGGGCTACGGAAATGTGGCATCGGGGCCGACCTCTGACACACAGGGCAGGAGGAACAATAATTTTCTATGTCCTTCATCACCCCCGGCCAATAGAATCTCTGTAATACCCTCTCTCGGGTTTTCTCTGTCCCCAGATGACCTCCAAGAATGTGCCCATGGGCCAACTCCAACACCAACTTCCTGTAAGGTTTGGGCACCACAAGCTGCTCAACGGTTTCTTCTGCCCTTTTTGCCACCCGATACAGTAGGTCCTTCTCTACGCTGAAGTATGGGTAAGTGCAGGTATTATCTGGGTTCACTAACTCGCCATCTATTTTCACTACGTTTTCCCGTGCCTTTATTAGGGCGGGGTCTTTCAACTGTTCTGTGGCAAAGTTTTCCCTGTGAACCTCAAGATCAGAAAACTCCACAGACGGTAGGTTTTCGTCTGAGGAGGTGGGCTCCTCTCCAGTTTCTTGAGTCTCCCCTGCCAATACTGATAAGGGAAATTCCGGAGAGTCCTCACCACTCTCAGGGGAGTTCTGGCTATCACATTCCTGGTACATAGGGGCACCAGTGGGGGGCTCAGGATCATCCCACAGTTCCCAGAACTTCGGAAAATCCCTTCCCACAATGGCGTCATGCGGTAACTGAGATACTAAGCCCACTGGATGAGAGAGGGTACCTTTGGGGGTCTCGAAACACACTGTAGTCACTGGATACTCTCGGGTGTCCCCATGCACACAAATAACAGCTACCTTGCTATTCCCAGAGACCTCTGTTTTAACTAACTCAGCCTTTATCAGGGTCACAAGGCTACCTGAATCCAGCAATACCACAACATTTCTACCATTAACACACATTTTGCATAAATGTTTCTCAGTTCCTCGAATGGCAGTGCATGCGACTGTCGCACACAGCGACTGACGTCTGCCCGTCAGAAAGTCACACTGCATGGGTTCCTCCACAACCGGGCAATTGGCTGCAATATGTCCCGCTTGCCGGCAGCGGTAGCAAACGATCCTTCTTGTGGCCCCTTGAGCCGCTGATTTCCCAGGCTGTTCTCGCCAAACTTGGGGTAGAGCTCCCACCCTCTCACTCTCTCCACCCTCACCCCTTGGAATCCTCTTATCCGCCCCTGGGGATGGTCTGGTCTTAGGGTGGAAAGTCCGAGTGTCTCTGGAAGAGGCCGTCAGGTTCTCTGTAGCCAAGTATTTCTCCACACGATCCACAAGACCATCGGCCATCTCTGGGTCTCCATGGCTTACCCACTTTTGGATGGCAGTAGGAAGAGCTCTCAAAAACCGATCCATTACAACACGTTCCACAATCTTTGGTGCGGACAAAGTCTCTGGCTGTAGCCACTTTCTGCTCAGGTGAATGAGATCATACATTTGAGACCTGGGGGGTTTTCCAAGCTGGAAAGTCCAGTTATGCACACGCTGAGCCCGGACAGCCTGGGTGACACCCAGCCTTGCCAATATTTCAGCTTTTAGCATCACATAGTCTTTTGCTTGGTTAGGCTCTAGGTCATAGTAAGCTTTCTGCGATTCACCAGTTAACAGAGGAGCCACCAGTCCAGCCCACTGCTCCTCAGGCCACTTTTCTCTTTCAGCGGTCCTTTCAAATGTGGTCAAAAATACCTCTGGATCATCCTCTCCAGTCATTTTTGTCAATAAACGACTCACCCCAAAGGACGCGGTATTAGTGGGACGGCTTTCCTCACTGGTCTGCGGACGTTGCTGCATTACTGCTTCCATCTGTTGTTGTAGTCTCTGCTCTTGCTTCTGCAACAGGTCTATGAAGCGGGCCTCAGATTGCTGCTGGGCTTGTTGCTGAGCCTCCAGACTCTGTTGCAAAGTTGCGTTTGTCTGCTGCTGGGCTGCAAGGCTCTGTTGATGAGCTTGCTGCTGGGCTGCGAAGTTCTTTTGCAAACCTGCATTTGTCTGCTGTTGATTGGCATTTGCTAGAGCCAGCTGCTTCAGTATCTCCTCCATGCTGGCTTAAAAAAAAACTGCCACTGGTTCTCCACCAACTGTGAGGGGGTTGGCTCGGCAGCGGGTGTGTGTGACCCCCGAGATGGGCTCCCCACCCAAAAACAGGCCCAGCAAACGGAGGTTGTGGTTTTCAAAATCAAAAAGGTGCGGTTTATTTTCTATTTACAGTGACAAAACACAGAAAAGAAAAAGAAACATAAACAAAATAAATCCTGGTCAACTTGACCTCTGACTAAACATACAGGTTTCCTAACTAACAACTGGGATCAGCCTAGTGCTGTCCTAGTCCCTAAGTCCCTGGTTTTAAATGTCCAAGCAAATAGCCACACAGGCTTTGTCTCACCGCACAGGGGTTCACTCTCCCTAGACAGTCCACACAGGTCTGGTTCCAGGCATGAGCTAACATCTAATGAAGCTGGGAGTTCTTATAGAGGCCTAAATGAGCTGACAAGCTTCAGCTGGTCTCATCAACTCCCTGTCTGCACGACGCCCCACACTCTCCCTAGAGGTATGAGTCATCCATGAGCCCACTAGCTTTATACAACTCTCCACCTAGTTGTATAAGTCGGCGTAAAGCCTGAATCTGGGCGAAATATATCTACCCCCCTGGATGCAACCAGGTGACTTTACCTTCCTGCTGTCACAATATATATATATATATAAAAATGAAATTGCTTCCATTGCATTGTGGACAATCCACAACTTGGGGCAGCTGACGTGGCAAGTGGACAATCCACATCTTGTGGCAAGTGATCTGGCAAGTGACACGCTAAATACAACTACACTGCTGCTCTCAGCTGCTGATATCACTCTGGTCTCACAAAATAGCTAAAATCGTAAATAATACTGTTTTTGGAGCTTAGGGCGGCTCCTTATCATATACACGCAAATGTGGTAAAACACGGCATGCAAACGCCACAAAGCGCACCTTTCTAAACGCCATTTTCAACCTTAGTTCTGAACATTTTGCACCAGCGTCCCGTCTACATGGGGACCTAAAAACGCCTATGCCATTTACAGCTCAAAAACGCCATGGTGGCCATGAGGCCATAAGATGTTTTTAAGCTGCAAAAAACACTCAAACAAGCGGCTTGAAAAACGTCCGTGTGCATGTAGCCTTATATTAACAACTTGCGCACTGCCCAGACCAAGTTTCACATTTCAGCGCTGATGCACTTTGAATGACAATTGCGCGCTCATACAACACTGTAACCCAATGAAAATTTTTTATTTGTTGGCACACAAATAGAGCTTGCTTTTGGTGCTATTTGATCACCTTTGTGTTTTTTTTTTTTTCTATAAATACAAAAGCCCGAGTTTAAAAAAAAAATGGATATTTTACCCACTTCAGCACTGGGCCTATTCTGGCACTTCTCTCCTTCATGTAAAAATCATAAATTTATGGCTATAAAATTACTTCAGAACACCAAACATTATATATGTTTTTGGAGCAGACACCCTAGGGAATAAGATGGCGGTCATTGCAAATTTTTATCTCGCTCGGTATTTGCGCAATAAATTATCAAACGCCTTTTGTTTGCTAAAAATATTATAAAACAGTAAAGTTACGGCCAATTTTTTGGTATAATGTGAAAGATGTTGTTATGCTGAGTAAATAGATACCTAACACGTCACGCTTTAAAATTGCGCACACTCATGGAATGACACCAAACTTCAGTAATTTAAAATCTCCCAAGCGATGCTTTAAAAAAATGTACACGTTACCATTTTGGCATTACAGAGGAGGCCTAGTGCTAGAATTGTTGCACTCGTTCTAACGCACGCAGCAATAAATCACATGTGTGGTTTGAACGGCGTTTACATATGTGGGCGGGACTTACGTGTGTGCTCGCTTCTGAGCGCGAGCTACCGGGGACATTGGCGTTTTTTCTTATTTTTGCTTATTTTTTTATTTTGTTTTTTTACTTTTTTGTATTTCTTACTCTTTTTTTAACTTTTTTTTTTTTTTTGGATCACTTTTATTCCTATTACAAGGAATGTAAACATCCCTTGTAATAGGAATGTGTGTGACAGGTCCTCTTTATGGAGAGATGCAGGGTCAATAAGACCCCACATCTCTCCTCCAGGCTGGAAAGCATGATATTGGTCAAAAAAAAAATCACCAATCTCATGCTGACAGCCGAGATCACGGCTTGGTTAACATACGGGAACACGGCGTGATGTCATAACGTCGTGCCTGCGCCTCCGACGGTCATAGAGATGACTGATGACCATCTGGTCACCAGTCATCTCCAAATCGTTCTCCGAGCCCAAGATGGCACGGGAGAGCCCGGAGAAGCACCGGATGGCGGCAAGAGGGGGGGGGACGTCCCCTCCCGCCGCCTTTAAGAATGATCAAGCGGCAGAACTGCCACTATGATCATTTTTATTGTGCACAGAATCGCCGGCTGAAAAGAATGATATCTGAATGATGCCTGCAACTGCAGGCATCATTCAGATGTCACCACACAAAGCCAAGGATGTCATTTGACGGTGGGCGGTAGGAAACTGATTAATATTTTTAAAAAAGGTAATTTTTCTTCTTCATTGATGTACACTGATGAGACTGCACTGATGGGCACCGATAAGGTGGCAAGATAAGGTGGCAAGGGTGGGCACTGAGAGGTGGCATTGCTAGTTGGCACTGGTGGGCAGTGAGAAGTGGCACTGATAGTTGGCAGTGATGGGCACTGATAGGCAGCACTGCTAGGTGCCACTGATTGGCACCAGTGGTGGGCATTGATAGGTGGCACTGGCAGGGGCTACTGATTGTCACAGATGACGCAGAATTGCCTCTTCCTCTTCGGGCCCCATGTCCCTTGCACATAAGCCGGTGATTGCCTTTTTTTTATGCTCACGCTGTCAGCACAAGGAGAAAACAAAAACCATTACCCAGCTTTTGTTTACATCACGTAACCAGCTGTCATTGGCTGACAGCTGATCACATGGTAAAGGGCAGGGATCGGCCCCTTACTCGGATCTGTCATCACCCGAGTCTCAGTGACCATAGCGCGCGCAAAGGGGAGGACGTTTATTGACAGACTCCCGGCAATTGAGGACCATGCTGTGGCCGTCGATCAGTTATAGCGCTGATCTCAAGTGATTAAAGAGGGTCTAAATGGGCCATTGACATGCATCACAATTCAACTTAGGAATGAGTCTTTGAAAAGTTAAACTAAATAATTTGGCCACTTTATCCTTCCAAATAATTCACTTCCTGTCACATAGCCACACAGGAAGTGAGGGAAAATCCCTCCCAATGTCTTTCCTTGGGGACACACAGGTCAGTCTAAATACTTTCCCCATTATGCACATTGCACTCCAGCATATTGCGGGGTACACCCCAAATTATTAGGTAGTTTGGACTTTGGGGTTTATTTACTAAAGGCAAATCTACTTTGCACTACAAGTGCACTTGCTGTATATCCGAGGGGGACATGCAAGCAAAAAAAAAACATCTTTGCTTTTACATGATTGTAACATCCAATCACCAGTACTTTCCCTCAGATTTTCAGCAGCTACACTTTTACTGCAGAGCGGATTTGTCTTTACTAAACCCCAAACTATATAATGATTTGGGGTGTACACAACAAAGTGCTAGAGTGCAATTTGCTTAATGGGGACACTAGTTAGATTGATCTGTGTGTCCCAAGAAAAGACATTGGTAGGGTTTTACCTTCACTTCCTGTTTAGCTGTGTGACAGGAAGTGAAGCAAATTTTAAGAAAAGGAGACACAAAGGCCAAACTACAAAAAAAAAAAATCTAAAAAAAAAAAAACACACACGCAGGGATTCTAACACTTACTTCGTTTCCCTCAAAATGCCCACAATTAGAATTGTATGGCCTTGAGCTATTTTTAAGTGCAGTGCTCTAAATCAGTGCTTCTCAAGTACCCCCAGCAGGCCATGTTTGCAGGTTTTCCTTCATCTTGCACATGTGCTTTAAATCACAGTCAATGGTTTTGATTTTTGGACAGCAATTCTCGATAAGATAAATTCACAAAACATGTCCCGTTGGGGGTACTTGAGGACTGAGGCTGAGAACCACTGCAGTAAAAAAGGAAAATTGAATACTTACCGCTCTGTATTTTTCATTTCCTGGTGACGCTCCATGGTAGCACACAATACATGCATATGCTAGCATGAAGGCACCAGATTAGACAAATCACACCTGTTTTGTTTTGACATGCCAATCAGCTGTCACATTTGTTGCAAAGAAAACACAAAACAAACATCAAAACTTTGCATCAAATTTTATTGGTCAACAAAACAAAAGGGAAGGCAAAATAAAAAACATGGTCAATTTGAAACAGTTACAGACTCAACATCTTGAGAAATTTTTGGCCAAAAAAAATGCAGCACAGACAATTAAATCAAAGTGAACAAACGACAAACATTAACAACATCAGAATTATTTCAGGGGAACATTTCCCCCACACAAAAAAATACAATCAACAAAAGTTAACCAATCACCTGTTTTGCAAAGACATAACAAATAAAATACATGTGTTACAAACTCGATAAGGACACCAACATGTACATTTTGCCCCCCCACACACACTTGCCTCTTCTCAGGGCAAGCGAACGAATGCTCCCTCTGAGCTTTATATAACATATGTTTGGGTGCTAATGAGGCAATTGAAAACACATGCACAGTCCATGAAACACCCAAAATGCAAGTTCACTCAATGTAGAGACTGAAATTCAAAGTGGCTACACCTGTTAAGGATGTCCTTCAATTACTAACCCATAAAAACACTCTCTGAGTGAGCATGCCCAGAAATATCCAGGCGCTGTTCACACACAAAAAGCACGCAAAAAAAAATGGCTGGGCATGTGCAGAACAACACCAATGCAGCTAGCAAATAATAACCCCCCTCCCCCCGTCCAAAATAAGGCACATCATCTAGCATGCTACAAAATTAGAGATGGGACAATCACCCCTCCCCCCCCACCAACAAATACCATTGCAGTCTATGGGAACTGACTTGTTAATTTTGCTAGTCCCCACTTGGCTGGCTTATCTTCTAGTTATTGGCCTTAAAATGGGGGCCCAGGTCCCACCCTAAGGGACATATATCAATGTCACCAATTTGGACAACACCAAAAACAAAACAAGGAGAAGTGCCTTTAAATATGCCAAATTGCTTAAGGGCCATTTCACACCACATGCAGTGCATTGCGTTTTTTATGCATCCAAAATGCATGGAAAGTTGGTTATATGGTTCTAAATGGCAGTGTTTGTTCCAGTTCCACAAAAAAAGTAGAACATGCTGCATTTTACCTGCACTGGACTGTACTGGAACGCATCAAAACCCATCATAAACGCACTGGAACGCACAGGAACACACCTAAATGCACCAAAAACGCACTGGAACACACTTGTCCTTATCTATGGTTAATAAAAAAGAGGGGTGAAAAAAAAGCACTGGACTGCATCAAAAACTTACCAAAAATGCACTGGAACGCATGAAAAACATGCATGCAGAAAAGCACCTGGAACGCATCCGGATTGTGTTTCTATGGTGTGGTTTTTTTTTTTTCTTTTTTTTTTTTTTTATGGTTGAACTGGATGGACTTGTGTCTTTTTTCAACCTGACTAACTATGTAACTATGTAACTATGTAACTGGCCCTAGTTCACACTATAGAAACGCAGTCTGGGTGCGTTCCAGGTGCTTTTCTGCATGCGCGTTTTTGACACATTCCAGTGCATTTTTGAGGCGTTTTTGATGCAGTCCAGTGTTTTTTTCCCCCTCTTTTCACTTAGGACAAGTGTGTTGCAGTGCGTCTTTGGTGCATTTAGGTGCGTTCCGGTGCATTCCAGTGCATTTTTGGTACGTTCCGTTGCGTTTTTGATGTGTTTTACTGGGGTCCAGTACAGTTTTGTACCTAAAAAATGCAGCATGACCAATTTTTTTTTTTTGCTTTCTGAAACGCACTGGAATGGACTGCAGTGGTGTGAACTATGGCATTGGCATTAATGTGATCAACTTTCTTTGCGTTTTTCATGCATCAAAAAAACGCACTGCACTGCATCCTGTGTGAACTGGCCCTAAATATCATACCAAAAATAAATATCCACACGAGGCACCCTACGCGGCAGCTATTTGGACAATCGGGATCAATACAGATACTTTTTGGAAATCGGAAGATTGGAACTATGTATACAATCGCTTCACTATTGAAATAGTGCATATTTGATGCATTTCTCTTGAATTGAGGACTTCCTCTATTGTTGAAGCTTTTTTAAGTTCCCATCCGTTATTCTACTGATTTGGAGTTTTTCTCCATACTGAAATCTACCTCACCGGACCCACTGAGTTCTCCTTAGCTTTGCCGTTTGTCGCTACCTGGGGACCCCCGTTGAGGCCCTTTGGACCCTGTCAACTTTGGAGCCTGTGGGGTGTCCTTTGTTTCACCCCACATTTACAGCCCTGTATGTGGTCCACTGATACATGAAATGTCAAATTAATCTTGGACAAAAATTTTTTTAATCTGTCTCTTTATAGACAATTCCTGAACTTTATGTCTACAATTCCCCCGAAGAAGGGTTTACCGAAACAGCTGTCGGGTTTGATCATAAATGTCAAAATTCTCTCCTCATCAATGCAATCAGCCTTCTGGATTTGTACATATTCTATGTGTTTTTTTATATTCAGATTGTTTTTGTAATTTTGTACTCATTTATTAAATTCATATATTTTTGATATACTTTGATGTGTTTTCAGTCACTTATAAAGTCCCACCTCCAAGGGGGTTTTTTGCTTTATAAATATCATACCCGGTGGGTGTCTATAGCAGGGCTTGAAATTTCCACTCGCCCACTCGCCAAATGTGAGTATCACATGCTGTTTGGCGAGTGCAGTATAGCGAGCGCAGTATAGCGAGCGCAGTATAGCGAGCGCAGTGGCTTGCAATGTGATCCCCAGGCCCCGGGGATCCATTTGCTTTCCACTTGCGCTCCAAGCTTCAGTTTGAAGCCGACTTCCGGTTTCCGACTTCCGGCTTCTGCGGCATCGCCATTACAGGTGCAGGAGAGTTCCGCTCTCCACCGCCGCGGGGGACACGAGGAGAGGTCCGCTCTCCACCGCCGTTCGTGACACCAGGAGAGGCCCACCTGCTTAAGGTACATGACCTGGGGACCCTGATGTAAGATGCGGGAGGCCCTCTGGGGACACTGATGTAAGGGGGGGCTCTTTGGGGACACTGATGTAAGCGCAGGCTCTCTGGGGACACTGATGTAAGGGGGGGCTCTCTGGGGACACTGATGTAATGGGGGGCTCTCTGGGGACACTGATGTAAGGGGGTGCTCTCTGGGGACACTGATGTAAGGGGGGGCTCTCTGGGGACACTGATGTAAGGGGGGGCTCTCTGGGGACACTGATGTAAAGGGGGGTCCCTCTGGGGACCCTGATGTAAGGGGAGGCTCTCTGGGGACACTGATGTAAGGGGGGGGCTCTCTGTGGACACTGATGTAAGGGGGGCTCTGGAGACACTGATGTAAGGGGGGCTCTCTGGGGACTCTGCTGTAAGGAGGGGCTCTCTGGGGACACTGATGTAAAGGAGGGCTCTCTGGGGACACTGATGTAAAGGGGGGTCCCTCTGGGGACCCTGATATAAGGGGAGGCTCTCTGGGGACACTGATGTAAGGGGGGGGTGGGCTCTCTGTGGACACTGATGTATGGGGGGGCTCTCTGTGGACTCTAATGTAAGGGGGGCTCTCTGGGGACTCTGATGTAAGGAGGGGCTCTCTGGGGACACTGATGTAAAGGAGGGCTCTCTGGGGACACTGATGTAAAGGGGTGGCTCTCTGGGGACCCTGATGTAAGGGAAGGCTCTCTGGGGACACTGATGTAAAGGAGGGCTCTCTGGGGACACTGATGTAAGGGGAGGCCCTCTGGGGACACTGATGGCATCAAAATAAGCAAAAAAAAACTAGAAAATGTTTACTACAGGTTTAAAGCTGTAAAACTTGATATTTCAAATGCATCCTATTGCTATTAACGCTATTGCTGTTATGTTTAAATTGAATAAAGCTATGTTATAATAGCATTTTTTTATATTTTGGATTCTTTATTCTTAAAAAAAATTTAATTTCATAAGCTTTAAAGGGGGCGGGGCTTTAAGGGGCGGGATTTAAGGGGTGGGGCTTTAAGGGGCTGGGATTTACGTGGGGCCGGGTTGGGGGACGGGGCCGGGTTGGGGGACGGACCTGGGAAACATTTGGTGGGGCGACTGGTGGAGAGTAAGGTTTTTGCCTGGCTAGTAGGTCTAGACTTGAAATTTTAAGCCCTGGTCTATAGTATGCCTGTAAAGTAGCACATGTTTTCCATGTTTTTAACAGTTGGAGAGCAAAATGACATTTCTAAAGTAAAATAATAGTCATTTAAATGTCCTTGCGGCTGTAATGAATTGCTGGTTCCCGTCAATACAGATAAAAGTCATTGAAAGTCTTTGATTACACAAAAAACAAAAGTGTGGGGGTCCCCCAAATTCCATTACCAGGCCCTTCAGGTCTGGAATGGATATTAAGGGGAACCCCGCTGCAAATTTAAAAAAAAATGACGTGGGGTTCCCCCCAAATATCCATACCAGGCCCTTCAGATCTGGCATGGATTTTAAGGGGAACTCCACCCCAAATTTAAAAAAAAAATGGCGTGGAGTCCCCCCAAAAATCCACACCAGACCCTTATCCGAGCACATAACCTGGCCGGCCGCAGGAAAAGAGGGGGGGGACGAGAGCGCCCCCCCTCCTGAACTGTACCAGGCCACATGCCCTCAACATGGGGAGGATGTCCCCATGTTGATGGGGACAAGGGCCTCATCCCCACAACCCTTGCCCGGTGGTTGTGGGGGTCTGCGGGCAGGGGGCTTATCGGAATCTGGAAGACCCCTTTAACAAAGGGGACCCCCAGATCCCGGCCCCCCTGTGTGAAATGGTAATGGGGTACGAATGTACCCCTACCATTTCACAAAGAAAGTGTCAAAAATGTAAAAAATGACAAGAGCCGGTTTTTGACAATTCCTTTATTAATGTCTTCTCCTTTCTTCCATCTTCTTCTTCCATCTTCTTCTTCCATCTTCTTCCATCTTCTTCTTTTCTCCATTCGGGTTTCTTCCTCCATCTTCATCTTCCTCTTTATCTTTATCTTCATCTTCATCTTCATCTTCCTTCGGTGTTCTCGTCCGCATCTTGCTTCGGCGTCTTCCCTTCTTCTTTCTTCAGCTGCTCCGTTTGAATTGGAGGTTCTCGCTGTGCGACGCTTCAGTTCTTCAGTTCCCCTCTGGGTCCGCTTACACCCGGTGACCCCGCCCCCCTCTGACGCACATGGATTTCATGGGGACTTTCCCCGTGGTGTCAGAGGGGGGCGGAGCCACCGGGTGGCAGCGGAACAAGTGGAGAACTGAAGCGTCGCACAGCGGGAACCTCCAATTCAAACGGAGCGGACAGGGAAGAAAGAAGAAGGGAAGACGCCGGAGCAAGATGCGGACGAGAACACCGAAAGAAGAAGGAAGATGAAGATGAAGATGAGGATGAAGATAAAGATGAAGAGGAAGAAACCCGAATGGAGAAAAGAAGACGATGGAAGAAGATGGAAGAAGAAGATGGAAGAAAGGAGAAGACATTAATAAAGGAATTGTCAAAAACCGGCTCTTGTAATTTTTTACATTTTTGTCACTTTCTTTGTGAAATGGTAGGGGTACATTTGTACCCCATTACCATTTCACACGGGGGGGGGCGGGATCTGGGGGGTCCCCTTTGTTAAAGGGGTCTTCCAGATTCCGATAAGCCTGCCGGCCGCAGACCCCCACAACCACCGGCAAGGGTTGTGGGGATGAGGCCCTTGTCCCCATCAACATGGGGACATCCTCCCCATGTTGAGGGCATGTGGCCTGGTACGGTTCAGGAGGGAGGGGGGCCGCTCTCTCGTCCCCCCCTCTTCCCCTGCGGCCGGCCATTTTGCGTGCTCGGATAAGGGTCTGGTGTGGATTTTTAGGGGGACGCCACGCCATATTTTTTTTAAAATTTGGTGTGGAGTTCTCCTTAAAATCCACACCAGATCTGAAGGGCCTGGTATGGATATTTAGGGGGGAACCCCACGTCATTTTTTTTTAAAATTTGCAGCGGGGTTCCCCTTAATATCCATTCCAGACCTGAAGGGCCTGGTAATTGAATTTGGGGGGACCCCCACGCTTTTTTTTTTGGTTAGCAAAGACTTTCAATGACTTTTCTCTATATTGCTGGGAGCCGACAATTCATTACAGCCGCAGGTGCTTTTAAATGCCTTTTTTTTTCCTTTAGAAATGTCATTTTGCCGGCACAGTGGGAAGTTCAGAGGTGCGCCTGTTCAACTTACGCAAATTAGTTTACGTGACTTGACATTTACTAAGATTTTGCCGGCGCAGTGTCTTTGCGCGTTTGAACCATTGAAATTCCCGCACTGAGCTCTAAAAAACCTCCCGCAGCTCGAATCGTACTTGCCGGCGCAGCGGGCTGGTTTTGAAAAAGTTACTTTCTCACACTATTTTGGGCATATTAGTTATTTGGGCAGGTGTCACTACACTTCCTCACATCACCCCATGTCACCCCCATTATATTATCACTTCCAGCTTCTTTATATTTAGTGTTTAACATGCCGTGCGCTAGGTCCATAGTGGCGCACTGAGCGCCTCCTCCCGTCCGCCGACAACACTATACTAAATGGCAAATAGGGCTGCGCTACAGGCGCTAATGTTTTGTAAATACAAAAACAGCCATTGCGCACGCAGATGCGCCAATACTCATGGCGCAAACGTTTCGTAAATCAGCCCCTATGTGTTGTGCAAGTGAAAATAAATATTGAGTTGGACTTTCAGCTGGTGTGGACATTTACGTTCCTGGGGAAGTTAAGGACTTGCATCTACCCACTGTAGAGGTGAGAATCATTCTCAGGAGGACTTTAGACTCCAGCTGCAGACAAGGCCCAAAAACAACACCGCCTAACCTCTTAACACAGGAGGGTACGGGCTTGTGGTGCGGTGTGCCCCTTCTTCCTATGAGGAGCCGAAGTAGGCAGGTAAACGAGGGGGTCTGTGCGCTACACGAGGAACCGGAAGCAGGATCAGCTCCAAAGAATCAGAGAAATTATAAAAAGTACCGTATTTATTGGCGTATAACACGCACCGGCGTATAACACGCACCCCAAGTTTAGGAGGGAATTTTAAGGAAAAAAACTTTTAGGAGGGAAATTCAAGGAAAAAAAACTTACATTTAAATGCAGCATGCAGCCTTGCCCAGTGTCCATCTGCAGCCTTGCCCAGTGTCCATCTGTCCATCTGCAGCCTTGCCCAGTGTCCATCTGTCCATCTGCAGCCGTGCCCAGTGTCCATCTGTCCATCTGCAGCCTTGCCCAGTGTCCATCTGTCCATCTGCAGCCGTGCCCAGTGTCCATCTGTCCATCTGCAGCCGTGCCCAGTGTCCATCTGTCCATCTGCAGCCTTGCCCAGTGTCCATCTGTCCATCTGCAGCCGTGCCCAGTGTCCATCTGTCCATCTGCAGCCTTGCCCAGTGTCCATCTGCAGCCTTGCCCAGTGCCTTTGCGATCGTGTCAGTCCCGGCGTTTTTAAAAATTTGGCGCCGATTTCTGTGGAGAGGAGCGAGCGGGGCCGAGTGTACTTCGGCTAGACTCGGCTCCTCTCGCAGTCCCGCCCATCTCCACTGACTGCGCCGCTGACGGAGAAAGCCGAGTGTGCTTCGGCTAGACTCGGCTCTGCTCACAGTCACAGGCAGGACTGCGAGAGGAGCCGAGACTAGCCGAAGTACACTCGGCTTTCTCTATGTCAGCGGCGCAGTCAGAGATGGGCGGGACTGCGAGAGGAGCCGAGTAAAGCCGATTGTACTTCGGCTTCGGCTCCGCTCGCTCCTCTCACTCGTTTTCAGCAGGGGAATTCGACGGAGTATCGGCGTATAACACGCACCCACGATTTTCCCCTGATTTTAAGGGGAAAAAAGTGCGTGTTATACGCCGATAAATACGGTAAGTATTTTATTTTTACAATAAATTTTTGTACATGTGTACCAATGTGTTTATTTATGCCTTGTTTTTATCATGACATTGGCTGTTTGCCATTTGTAGTACTTGTGTTAAGTATTCACACATGCATGACTGTTGTTCTCTTATCCACATAACATAATTCCTCTGTTTTGTTTTATTTCCTATATGCAATCTTATGTGGTTTTATATTTAAAAAAAAAATGATAAACTTTCGTTTGTTATGTGTGATCAGCTTCTCTTGTCTTCAGTTTGTTCAGTTTAACTTTGTAAATTAAAGCTATAATCTGATTGGTTTTCATGAGCAAATGCTTCAGATTCTGTCTGTTCCAGTTTTGATAAATTTTCCTCATTGTAGTAGTGAATCATGTCCTGAACAGACACGAGTTTGTTTTGAATTTTAAAATTAGAATATGGAAAAAGTTTGAAATCGAAATCAATGAAAGTCTGGGGGTAGAACTTATAAAATCAAGTGCCCCCTTTTTGATGGCTTACATGCAAGTTAATTGCCATAAAAAGTGTATGTTGAACCGGGTACCACCCTGGGGCACAGGAATCAATGATAAAAAAAGTTTTTTTTAAATACCGTTTTTAAAGGAGCAGTCATTTCTGCATCACACAAAGTGAAACCCTAAAAATGAATAAGTAAATATCGTGCCTGGGTGGGTGCACTTAAATTGCCTGTAAAGTGGCAAATCTGTACAATATATATAACCTGCTGCAACAACATGCATTGGCGTCACAAGGGTGGTACAGTGGGTGCTGACCGCACCCGGTTGACACTATTGGACAACAAAATGACTGATAGTCATTTTGTTGTCACCCAGTGCACCCATCCTCTGCTAAGTCGGGCGCTCGGTCATGGACCGACTGCCTGACAGTATCATGAGAGGGGAGGGGACCCGGTGGCATAGCTTATCTCGCAAGGTGACTGTCGCCCCCCCCCCTCTCTGCCGGCGTTTATCACAAAGATGACCGCAGGCAGGTATCACGAAGATTGCCTGGTGACGTCTTGGCTTAGTGCAATCAAGTTGCACCAAACATTGAGACATTACCTTAGGCCCAGAAATTGTACTAAATTAACTGTTATTGCTCCAGTTGAATATAAATCAAGCAGAATAAGTGATATTTACAAAAGGGCGAAGAGTTTGGCCAATGTAGGAGAAGTGAGCAATGTGTAGTGGCAAAGAGTTGATGTGGAAATATTCTCAAATTCAGCTCACTTTCCACTTCATCGATTTTGTCTTTCATTTTGCACTTCTCCTGTCTTCTAAAAAAAAAAACAGAATTTAGAGCATACTCCCAAATATTATACAAAACGTCAGAAATATTTGAAGTACATGCCATATTATTTATCATCTCTGCGTTATTTAGATTGATTTTAGTTTGCTTTATCACAGAAAAAGAACAGAGAAAAGGAGAAGAGCCAGTGCCAGCAGGGACACTCATAGTCCACCACACGGCCAATCAAATTTGAACCCCCAAGAAGGCCACCAGTCCTACTCCCAGCCAAGCCCTGGAGAACCAGGTGTTGTAGTAGAGGCGGAGGAGGCTCAGGAAGCCACAACCTCTGGTATGCACTGTTTGATTTTTACACAAATATTTGTATTGTAAAACAGAAAGTGCCTTATTTTAAAAATTTATTTTTTGGTACATATAGCTCAAGATTCGGACATGCATCTGGATAGGGCGACTCTACGGCACTGCATTGCCGATCTTCTGGCACAACAGAGGAATATGGATAGTATTTTAAGAGCAAGCGGAGGAAGTGCAGCTTACTATTAAGAATACTCTTTTTTTTTCGCATTTTATAAATACTTTTTCATACAGTTCATCAAATGTCTCTGTGTCTTGCTTTTAAAGTAACTACATGTACGCCACAGGTCAGTAGTGGTCCACTGCCTGTCCACCTGCTAACACTTCCAATCTCCTCCTTCAGCACCCCAACACAAGACTTAACCACTTAACCACCGCCCACCGCCGAATAACGGCGACAGGGTGGTTCCTTAACTCTTGGAGGGCGTTGTAACGACAGGGGTTAACGTCGTTTAAGTATATTCCATTCCCAACACACATCAGCTACCAGGCACTCCACAGTTAGGCGACCGCTTCCCATAGGAATAATTCTTCCAGAACAAACGAGACAACGCTCCGTGTTCAAGTTCCAAAAACAGGGAATGACTTTATTACAAGCACATGGTAACACATTTCTCTTCAAAACCCTTCCCTCCCATCCTTGGGGAACAGGGCGGGTTAAACTGTCCAATGACAATGGTCATACAAGCCCTCCCGTTAAAGGCGTTATATAACGTCCTCCCAGAATCGCCCTCACGCGCGCCCCCTGGGGCGCGCACACGGGAGTCTCCGTGACCGCCGGGTCCAGATGACCCGGCGCATTACGGATCACGGTAAATCGCCGCTGATAGCGGCCATTTACCACTTGCAGTCACAGATCCAGCCATCCATCCACCCATGCTCAGCCATCCCTGCCCATACTGTGCAATACCCTGCCAATACTCTACCCATACTGTGCAATACTCTACAATACCCTGCCCATACTGTGCAATACTCTGCCCATACTGTGCAATACCCTGCCCATACTGTGCAATACCCTGCCCATACTGTGCAATACTCTGCCCATACTGTGCAATACCCTGCCCATACTGTGCAATACTCTGAAATACCCTGTCATACTGTGCAATACCCTGCCATACTCCGCAATACACTGCAATACTCCGCAATACCCTGCAATACTCCGCAATACCCTGCAATACTCCGCAATAACCACTTCCCGCCCGCCGGCCGTCATATGACGTCCTTGACTTTGTACGGGGATATCTGAATGATAGGTGCAGCTACAGGCATCATTCAGATATCAGCTTTTCCAGCCGGTGATTCCCTACACCATAAGAATGATTATAGCGGCTGTTCCGCCACTTTATCATTTTTACGGGAGGCGAGAGGGGACATCCCCCCTCCCGCCGCCCTCTGGTGCTTCTACCGACTCTCCGCTACGATCGAAGCCAGGATTGTTTTTTTTTTTTTTTTTTTTATTTCAGGCTTCCCAGCCTAGAGGTGAGATGTGGGGTCTTATTGACCCCATATCTCACTGCAAAGAGGACCTGTCATGCCATATTCCTATTACAAGGGATGTTTACGTTCCTTGTAATAGGAATAAAAGTGATCAAAAAATTTATTTTTGCGGAAAGACATGTCAAACTAAAATAAATAAAGTAAAATGAACAATAAAATATATATATATTTTTTTAAAGCGCCCCTGTCCCCGTGAGCTCGCATACAGAAGCGAACGCATACGTAAGTCCCGCCCACATATGAAAACGATGTTCAAACCACACATGTGAGGTATCTCTGCGAACGTTAGAGCGAGAGCAATAATTTTGGCCCTAGAACTCCTCTGTAACTCAAAACATGTAACCAGTAAAAATATTTAAAGCGTCGCCTATGGGGATTTTTATGTAGCGAAGTTTGGCGCCATTCCACGAGCGTGTGCAATTTTGAAGG
Organism: Rana muscosa; assembly: GCA_029206835.1. Classification (NCBI taxonomy): domain Eukaryota; kingdom Metazoa; phylum Chordata; class Amphibia; order Anura; family Ranidae; genus Rana; species Rana muscosa. The sequence goes on from CM055126.1 coordinate 76,309,760, forward strand.
GTGACATGTTAGGTATCTATTTACTCGGCGTAACTTCATCTTTCACATTATGCAAAAACATTGGGATAACTTTACTGTTTTGTTTTTTTTAAGCACAAAGCATTTTTTTTCCAAAAAATTGCTGCGCAAATACTGTGCGAGATAAAAAGTTGCAACGACCACCATTGTATTCTCTAAGGTCTTAGCTAAAAAAACATATATAATGTTTTGGTGTTCTATGTAATTTTCTAGCAAACAAAACGCTCCAGAACGCCTGGCGGTGCTCCCTGCATGTTGGGCCTCTGTATGTGGCCACGCTGTGTAAAAGTCTCACAAATGTGGTATCGCCATACTCAGGAGTAAATAGCAGAATGTGTTTTGGGGTGTAATTTGTGGTATGTATATGCTGTGTGTGATAAATAACCTGCTAATATAACAATTTTGTTATAAAAAAAAAAGGAAAAAAAAATCTTGATTTTGCAAAGAATTGTGGGAGAAAATGACAACTTCAAAAAACTCACAATTAGGGTTGAGCGGACCCAAACTGTAAAGTTCGGGTCCGTACCGAACTTTTGGGTTTTTAGGTCCCGGACCCGAACCCGAACAATTGACTGTATGTTCGGGTTCGGGTCCGGTGTTCGGCAATATGCATGTAAAGCAGCGCTTATTTCCCATGCTTATAACTGTCCCTGCACAAAGTGTCATTTCTGAAGGAAAAAAAGTCATTTAAAACTCACTCGCGGCTATTAATGAATTGTCGGCTCCCGGCAATACATAGAAAAGTCATTGATAGAAAAAATAAAAAAGCGTGGGGGTACTCCCAAATTCAATTACCAGGCCCTTCAGGTCTGGAATGGATATTAAGGGGAACTCTGCCGCAAATTTAAAAAAAAATGCGTGCGGTTCCCCCAAATATCCATACCAGGCCCTTCAGATCTGGTATGGATTTTAAGGGGAACTCCACCCCAAATTTTAAAAAAAATGGCGTGGAGTACCCGCAAAAATCCAGACCAGACCCTTTATCCGAGCACGCAACCTGGCAGGCCGCAGGAAGAGAGGGGGGGACAAGAGAGCGCCCCCTCCTGAACCGTACCAGGCCACATGCCCTCATGTTGATGGGGACAAGGGCCTCATCCCCACAACCCTTGCCCGGTGGTTGTGGGGGTCTGTGGGCGGGGGGGCTTATCGGAATCTGGAAGACCCCTTTAACAAAGGGGACCCCCAGATCCCGGCCCCCCTATGTGAAATGGTAATGGGGTACATTGTACCCCTAACATTTCACAAAGAAAGTGTCAAAAATGTTAAAAATGACAATAGCTGGTTTTTGAAAATTCCTTTATTTAATATCTTCTCCTTTTTTCCATCTTCTTCCATCTTCTTCTTTTCTCCATTCGGGTTTCTTCCTCTTCATCTTCTTTCGGTGTTCTCGTCCACATCTTGCTCCGGCTTCTTCTTCCCCTTCTTCTTTCTTCGGCCGCTCCGTTTGAATTGGAGGTTCCCGCTGTGTGACGCTTCAGTTCTTCAGTTCTCCTCTTGGTCCGCTGGCATGCAGTGACCCCGCCCCCCTCTGACGCACATGGATTTCACAGGGACTTTCCCTTGGTGTCTGAGGGGGGCGGGGTCACCGGGTGGCAGCGGACCAAGAGGAGAACTGAAGAAGCTCACACAGCGGGAACCTCCAATTCAAACGGAGCGGCCGAAGAAAGAAGATGGGGAACAAGAAGCCAGAGCAAGATGCGGACGAGAACACCGAAGGAAGAAGGAAGGTGAAGATGAAGATGAAGAACAAGATGGAGGAAGAAACCCGAATGAAGAAAAGAAGATGAAAGAAGAAGAAGGAAGAAGATGGAAGAAAGGAGAAGACATTAATAAAGGAATTTTAAAAAACCGGCTATTGTCATATTTAACATTTTTTACACTTTCTTTGTGAAATGGTAGGGGTACATTTGTACCCCATTACCAATTTACATAGGGGGGGCCGGGATCTGGGGGTCCCCTTTGTTAAAGGGGTCTTCCAATTTCCGATAAGCCCCCTGCCCGCAGACCCCCACAACCACCGGCAAGGGTTGTGGGGATGAGGCCCTTGTCCACATCAACATGGGGACATCCTCCCCATGTTGAGGGCATGTGGCCTGGTACGGTTCAAGAGGAGGGGCGCTCTCTTGTCCCCCCTCTTTTCCTGCGGCCTGCCAGGTTGCGTGCTCGGATAAAGGGTCTGGTCTGGATTTTTGGGGGTACTCCACGCCATTTTTTTAAAAATTTGGGGTGGAGTTCCCCTTAAAATCCATACCAGATCTAAAGGGCCTGGTATGGATATTTGGGGGAACCGCACGCTTTTTTTTATCAATGACTTTTGTATGTATTGCCGGGAGCCGACAATTCATTATAGCCGCGAGTGGTTTTAAATTACTTTTTTTCCTTCAGAAATTACACTTTGTGCAGGGACAGTTCTAAACACTCATAGAAAAGTCATTGAGAAAAAAAAAAAGCGTGGAGTCCCCCCAAATTCCATTACCAGGCCCTTCAGGTCTGGAATGGATATTAAGGGGAACCCTGCCGCAAATTTCAAAAAAAAATGCGTGCGGTTTCCCCAAATATCCATACCAGGCCCTTCAGATCTGGTATGGATTTTAAGGGGAACTCCACCCCAAATGTAAAAAAAAATGGCGTGGAGTCCCCCCAAAAATCCAGACCAGACCCTTTATCCGAGCATGAAGATGAAGATGAAGATGAAGACAAAGAACAAGATGGAGGAAGAAACCCGAATGGAGAAAAGAAGAAGATGGAAGAAAAGAGAAGACATTAATAAAGGAATTGTCAAAAACCGGCTATTGTCATTTTTTACATTTTTTACACTTTCTTTGTGAAATGGTAGGGGTACAATGTACCCCATTACCATTTCACACAGGGGGGGCCGGGATCTGGGGGTCCATTTTGTTAAAGGGGTCTTCCAGATTCTGATAAGCCTCCCGCCCGCAGACCCCCACAACCACCGGCAAGGGTTGTGGGGATGAGGCCCTTATCCCCATCAACATAGGGACATCCTCCCCATGTTGAGGGCATGTGGCCTGGTATGGTTCAGGAGGGAGGGGGCGCTCTCTTGTCCCCCCTCTTTTCCTGCGGCCTGCCAGGTTGCATGCTCGGATAAAGGGTCTGGTCTGGATTTTTGGGGGTACTCCACGCCATTTATTTTTTAATTTGGGGTGGAGTTCCCCTTAAAATTCATACCAGATCTAAAGGGCCTGGTATGGATTTTTGGGGGAACCGCACACTTTTTTTTTTTTTTATCAATGACTTTTATCAATGACAGCATCGGTCTCCTCTCCCTGACAGGACATGGATCTCTGTGTTTACACACAGAGATCCACGTCCTTGTCTGTGTACCGGCCAATCGCGGGTACCTGGCGGACATCGCGGCCGCCAGGCACGCGCATCGGCATCTCAGTAATGCGCCGGGAACGCGCATGCACGCCCCCCAGTGGCCGGAGGAGCCGAGGCCGTCTATTGATGGCCTCCCGGATTTCTAGAGCCACCTTGTGGCCGTCATTTGTACATGGCCCGGGCTCCAAGAAGTTAAAGGACATTTCCCACCTTTGTAAGTGATTTTGAGTTTTTGGTGGTAATGGGGAGGTGCAGGGGGGATGAACATGTGTTTGCATTCTTAGGAGTCACAGGGCTGTATTTTTTATTTTTATTTTTTTTATATTCTTTATTTATATTTTTTAGAAAAGAAAAAAGGGATGTACATGTATTGCATTACAACATTTTCCATTACCTATACATATATATCTATATATACAGAACATTTCTCATCAAATCTCACATTTACCTAGCCCAACCCTGCCTATATCCTCCAGTATTTGCAGGTTGGGTTTTATGCCCTCCTTATCTTAACTTTAGATGCCCCTCTGAGTCTCGATGATCGTATTTTTTAAGTAACCCTGTACTTCCCATTCCTCCCTCTTATTTTCCCCCTAAAGAAGACCCTCCCCTTCCCCAAAACGAGAAGAAAAAAAAAAACCCAGCCTCCCTTCAACCTTTCCTTCCCCTCTCCAAGTCCCCGGCCCCATTGAAGGAACATGGTTTCCAAACCATGATGTATCTGTCCGGCGGTATTATTCCCCACTTATGTTCCCTAGTAATCTCTTCCCCTCTTCTGAGTATACGAATACATTCCATGCTGTCCAAGTTTTATTGTATTGCTCTTTTCTATCTTGGGTCGAGAGCACTAGGTCCTCTATGGCCCCCACGTTTCTAACCCTATTAAGCCATTCTGCTATCGACGGTGGCCTGGGGGTTTTCCAATTTCGAGCAATGCCTGCCTTAGCCTCGTTGATCAAATGGCAAATAACTGAGTTTTTATATATCTTTATTGGTATTTGTGAGAGGTGTAGCAAAAGAAAAGCGGGATCATCCAAAACTGGGTAGGGTGTAAATTTTTGACAGACCCTTTGTACTTCTAACCAGTATTGTCTGATCTTAGGACATGTCCAAAATATATGGAGTAATGTTCCCTGTTCCTTATTACATCGCCAACATTGGTCTGAAATTTCAGGGAAAAACCTACCTAATCTCGATGGTGTATAATACCACCTATTTAAAAGTTTATAGTTTAGTTCCTGAATTTTAGTACAGGTTGATGATTTCCATGAAAGGTATATTATCTTCTGTTGTTGGGCCTGGCTAAAGTTCTGATCGAGATCCCTTGTCCATTTTCCCATTACTGCCATCTCATAATTATCTGGGGGTGTTATCAACAGCCTGTAATGCAGCGTACACACTACCGTTTTTCACGTCGTTAAAAATGCCATTTTTTAAATTGGTCATTAAAAACGATCGTGTGTATGCTCCCGAGCATTTTTAACGACGTGAAAAACGGCCCTCAAAAAATTAGAACCTGCTCTATTTTTTCACGTCATTTTTCATGTCGTTTTTTTTAACGTCGTTAAAAACGGTAGTGTGTATGCTTTTAGGAGGGGAAAAAAAACCCGCATGCTCAGAATCAAGTATGAGATGGGAGCGCTCGTTCTGGTAAAGCTAGCGTTTGAAATGGAGATAGCACATTCGTAACGCAGGAAATTATTGCATCGTTTATTGCAGCGCATTCCTTTCTTCTTTATATAATGCTTAAATAATGAACTTCTTTAGCTAATGATATTTTGAGTTATGACAAACTTAATTATTAGTAATTGTTAGTGATCTCATGAACTTAAATTTTTATTGGTAAGCCAGATCTCCGTAATAAATTATTAAATAATAAAAAATAGCTTCCAACATTTTTTTTTTTCTTTTCTATTTAGGAATGTTTTTTTTTTTACTTTTCTTTTGTGTGTTAAGTTACCACACCAACATTATACATTTGTATTATTTCCCCTTAAGGAGGTTTGTGTCCCTTGTTAATAAAAAAATGATTTTTGGAAATGTCCCTGCCTACTCACTAGAAAACTCTCTTTTTGATTTTAAATCACATAGTCAAGTATTTGCTGTAAATAAAAAAATCCTTTATTTAGGCAGATAACAAATTAAAGGGGAAGGCAGCACTGGAGACCCTTCTTGAATTTTTGCATCCTTTGGACCCCACAGCAAACATCCAAGAAGAGAACACCAAACTCTGTAATAACAAAAAACAAAAAAAAGGAGCACAATCTTGTCTTGGACTCCCAGAGGTCAGGAACAGCAGCAGATAAGTCAGATATATGTCCCCAGTCTGTGGTACGAGAATAGTCATTATTTTTTCCTCTTCCTTGTAGCCTTCTCTCCAGCCTTCTCTGCAGCCTTCTCTGCAGCCTTTGTTGAGCGCTTCCTCGGAGGCTGGGTTTCAGGAGGAGAGCTTGTGGCAGGAGGAGGAGTAGGAGGAGGAGGAGGAGGAGGTGGAGGAGGGACGACCTCTGTTAGATCAGTGAACTGTGTTAGTTCACCCAGCAACCCCCTGTTGATCACCTTCAAAATTAAATTCTCACTGTATAGGCGTTGCCTCATGTCCATTTGGCCTAGTTTATGGGCCAGTACTGCGGCATAGCCCTCTTCAACAGAGGGGGGCTCTCTGAGGGCCGCAGTAGCCTCTCGAAGAAACTCACGGGTTTCCTCCTCCACCTGCCTAACCCTCCTGGGCATTCTCTGTTTTATTTTCAGGGGAGGCATCTGGGCTCTTGTGCTGGGCCTGGCCTCCTCCTGTGTGCCACTGGGCCCTGCCTCCTCCTGGTCCCCAACGTCACCCTCTTCCTGGCTCTGCTCTGGCTCACACATTTTTCACCTCAAGACATTAGAAAATTGAATGCAAAAAGTAATAAAAAATACAATGATTCTGACCCCTGTATTTTTTTATCTTGTCCCCATCAATTTTGCCCACTACTGTCTATTGCTATGTCAACCAATTTTTAAACAAACATTAAATAGTTAGCAATAGTAACATCTATTTTACATCCTCACTTTTGTTACATATAAATCTTGATATCAATACTATACCTGGCTCCATATGTCCAAATCGGGCTCCTCAAGGACATCTGGTTGATCCTCCGAAGAAGCCAGAGCTGGGTTGTAAGGAAGGCTGGAGGGTTGGCTGCAAGGAAGGCTGGAGGGTTGGCTACAAGGAAGGCTGGAGAGACCTCTGGGGGGAAGGGTTGACAGAGATTTCCTGACTTCCAGATGGTCATCCAGAAATGATAACTTGCTGTAGTACCACAAACTGGGTTTATAAATCTTATCTGCTGCAGCTCCTGACCTCTGGGACTTCAGGACCATATTCCGCTGTGTCCTGTATGTGCCCCTAATGGTAGCTAGTTTGTTGTTCACCTCTTGGATGGTTGCTGTGGGGATCTGGGTTTGTTCAAATCCAAGCAGGCTCTCCAGTGCTGCTGTCCTGGCTGTTTTATTCTTGGCATTTTTCGTTTTGCCACAGAACAGGGAGTTCCTTCCATCTGTCCAGGAACTCCCCCAGAAACTTGGGACTCTTGAAAGCCTGCATGTTTTCTGAAAGTCAAAAACAACACCAAAAATACTAGTGTCAGTCAAGACTCATCAAATAATCTTTAGGACCATATATAGGCCACAATCTCATCCACTGATGAAACCAAAATCAGAAAAATTGTATTTACCTTCGTTAACATGTTCGTTGCTTACTCCCTCTTCCGCCAAACGAACGTATTTTCGACACATGGGTATTAGCTTGATATACACTGCGCATGCGTGGAACTCCGCACATTTTCCCAGCCCCTGACGTTCAAAATAGTACTTTCCCCGCCCCTTCTCGCTCATCGTAGTGCTACACAACATGGCGGAGACACAGGTGGCTGAGATTACCTCAACAGAGGATGAAATTCCTGAGCAACCAAAAACCCGATCCAGGAGATATAAGGCATCCAACATGACATTCGAGGAAATGGTGGAGATGGTCGCCATTTTGAGGAGGGAGGATTATGATGCCAAGCATGGGCCGTATAAAAGGCCTAATCTTGTCAAGTCAAAAATTATGGGGAAAGTGGTTAAAACTCTTCACTAAAAATTCGGGGTGTGCAGAACGAAGGAACAGCTCAGAAAACGATGGTCAGATTTCAAGTTGCTAGAGCACGACCAATACAAAAGAATAAAGAAAGTTATTGGAAAAAGTAAGTAAATTTCATGTATTTGAAAAGCTCATTATTAATACTTGTATTATGCTGCATGTTTTTTTCTTTAAGGTAGTACAGTGAAAGATCGCATCTTTCATGTTCGTGGGCACAGTAAACGGTCGTAGTAAACCTCTTTCTACGTACACTTATTAATACAATGTTTTGGGATGATCCAGCGTTGAAAATAAAGTTACCATGTAGTTTTGGGGGAGATGATTTTTGGGACATGATGATGGAATATTTTTTTGAGGAACTATATTTTTGAAAGATTAAGGGTATGCATTGTAATGTTAAGGAGAGAATGCTCAGCAGCTGTTTAAACATCTGAACTCGGTAGGACAAGTGTGGACCAACAGAACAACCTTTTTAGGGTGTCACACACAGGTGATCCAGTGTATATACTTGGGGGTGTTTCCATGTGTCAAACTTAATAAAACGAATTAGATGTTCCTGTTTTGGGTATGGATCCAATCATGTGTTCAGCTTGTTAAGTTTGGCAAAAAAGACAATTGTACCACACTTCCAAAGAATATTTAATATTTCTCTTTCAGGGCTTATTTTGTAATATAATTATTATTTAGGAACTAAACTATACCTTTTATTGCAATCTCAATAGGGCTTCAAAAAGGTTCGACAGATGAGCCTAGAAATCCCACACCTCCAACAAGACACCCAGAACCACATGATGTAGAGGAACGTGAAGTGGAGGAAGTGGAAAGTGGCACCACAACAGGTCAGTGTCAAACACCACAGATGCTGGTGAATAGATGTAGGCCTACATATTTATACTACATGTTGATTTTGATTTTTTTAGGTGCTGTTCTGCCTGAAGACCCCGAAAATTTTACAAGTCACAGTGCACAGATCCTGATCCAATACCTCATGGTCTGCTGTCGTGACCTTGAAAAAATAAAGGGAGATTTGATACAGATCAGGCAAAATACCAAGCGGGTGAAGCAAAGGCTACAAAATATCATGGCTGTGCTTGGGCGGGTTTAATTTTTGGCCACAAAATAACTTTGAACTTGCTTTGTTTTTGCAGGTTTTTGTGTCGTTTAATATTTAATTAATAATACATGTAGAAACTACGCTAAAACATTTTATAAAAGTTTTTTAAGCATGCCTGTTCATGCGTTTTAAACCAAAAAATATTTTTGACCACTACAAATTTAAAAACGACTTTTGTTAAAAAAAAAAAAAAAAAGGCCAAAAAATTATGTACAAACAATAAAATGATTTTAACCCAAAAAAATGTGTGGCTTATTATCTAAATGTTGCCCAAAGTAAGCAAAATTATGTTTGGTGTTTACACTGACAATGAAGGGTATTTAATAATGCAAAATACACATGGCACTACAAGTGCACTAGGAGAACCTAGGAGAAACATAAAAGAAACCCAAACAAAAAGACAATACGAATAAATTTTGGCAGAAAGAATTTATTTTACAATAATTAAGAATCCACAGGCATATCAATGGCCCCCCTACCCACAAAATAGTCCACATATTGCTGCCGAACATCACGGCCGGTTTGGGGGGCCAAGCCTGGACGGCCAGCTTCCAGGGCCACTAAATTGTTCATGTCCTGTAATGAGGCCTCAGGCCCACTCAAATGAAGATAATTCGGGGAATGGACCCGTAAAAAAAATTATGATGGACGCAACAGGTCATGACCACATGGTTCCATTTATATGGGGCAAGATGGATGGAGGTGAGGAACAAGCGGAATAGTTAAACACCCTCCTCTCAGGGGTGAGGGTTTGTTGAGGAAATTGCCTCATTAAATGGGGACCCAGGCCAAACGCCTCATCCGCTACAAAGACAAATGGGAGTTCCTCCACATTCTGCTCTGCTGGTGGCAAGGCCAGCTCATCTGAGAGGAGCCGTTGGGCAAACTCAGTCTGAGCAAAGACTCCTCCATCCGACATACGTCCATTTTTACCAACGTCAAGATAAAGAAATTCGTAGGTGGCCGACACCACTGCCATCATGACGATGCTGTGGAACCCCTTATAATTGTAGTAATAGGATCCCGAATGGGGTGGTGGTACGACCCGTACATGCTTGCCGTCGATGGCCCCTCCACAGTTTGTAAAGTTCCATCATTGGGCTAACTGAGATGCCACATTCTGCCATTCATGTGGCGTAGAAGGGAACTGTGGAGTTAAACAAAAAATAGATTAATACTTTCATACATAAACATTGCAAGCAGATTTGACAAAATCAATCCTGGCCAACATCAAGATAAACTTAGATAGATTTTTAAATGATTTGAAACCACCAAAAAAATGAACAAAAATAAAAACAGCCAATTATCAAATTCAACAACCCCTCTGATGAGCCATTTAAGATATTTTAGGGGGGGGGTTTGAAGATGAGTTGGGGACCACACAAATGAAGGCTGTAGCACTCTGTATGAATTGAAAGAAAATATAACATTCCTAAGCAATCTTTATTAGGGGTCGTTTAGGGTAAAGCACTACAATGGAGCAGACAACAAAAGAAAGGGAAGTGACTAGGCTAGGTGGGTATGGCCCCAGGATAGCATGCTGGAGAGGTTAGTTAGGGGAAATATGCATGTAGGCCAAAAAAAGAACATCAAAAAATATACAACATGCATGGGGAGAAAGGGGACTGTCAGGTCCCCTACTGCCAGGTGACAGATGCACACCGTAGGGGGACAGGAGTGTACCGCAAGGTAGTGAACCCTATGGCTGACTGCTGCGGATAGGAAACCGGGTGGTTGTGGAAAGCGGGACCAGAGGAGCACAACCGGGATCCTATAGGAAGCTAGAGCCAAGATTCCCCAGGGCGCAGAGTCTAAGACCCAGCAGGTCTTCTCCAGAGCCTCTAGTGGTGAGGATGTTATGCTGCAGGCTGGGTCCAGGTCGCGGCCCCTAGAGTCTCCTAGCTCACGCCCCGTAGGATAAGGGGACAAGAGGGGAAGCAGCAGCACAAGATATAAGAGTAACGAATAACAAGCTGAAGGTCAAGGGCCACAAGCAGACAAGGATAACGAAAGACAAGCCGAAGACAGGAATAGTCGGGGACAAGCCAATAACGTAACAGAGAGACAGACGTAGCACACGGCAGGCAGGAACCCAAACACACAATGCCTAACAAACACGTTGATCAGCAAAGCAGGCTTGCAGTGCACAGGTTAATGTAGTGTTCTGTGATAGGGCCTGGGGTGCAGTCAGGCTGGGAGGAGATTATAAAGGAAGCCAGGTGAAAGGGTTCTGGCCTCTAAGATGAACACATGAGGAGGAAAGGTAAGATGGCAGACAGACATTAATGCATATCCATGACAGTACCCTCTCTCTTACGAGGCCTCCCCCTTCGCCGCCTGGGCCCAGGTTTAGAGGGAAACTTCAGATGAAACTCCTTTAACAGATGAGGTGCAAAGACCTCAGATGCAGTGATCCAAGACCTCTCCTCAGGACCAAACCCTTTCCAATGAACGAGGTACTGAAGAACGCCTTTACAGAGTCGGGAGTCCAGAAATTGACTGATCTCGTACTCCTGATTATCCTCGGAGACAGGTGCCACGGTAGGGAGAGGACGAAAGAATTTATTGAGGAGTAAAGGCTTTAGAAGAGCAACATGGAAGGAGTTAGTGATTTTAAGGCTTTTAGGAATCTGGAGTTTGAAACAAACCGGATTCAGTTTAGCAGTTACCGTGTATGGACCAATGAATCGTGGAGCAAACTTCAGAGAAGGAACTCGAAGCTTGATGTTCCTGGTAGAGAGCCAGAGTTTGTCCCCTGGCTGAAGAGAAGGCGGTTTACGCCTGCGGCGGTCGGCAAAGCCTTTGAATCTTTCAGCAGCTGCCCGGAGGAAATCATGAACGTCACTCCAAACGGAATTGAGAGACTCCTGAACTGAAGCCAAAGCTGGAATATCTGGAGAACAGATCATGGGAAGAGGAAGTTGAGGGTGTTTTCCATAAACTGTGAAAAAGGGTGTCTTCTGCGAACTGGTATTCACATGATTGTTATGGGAGAATTCTGCCCACGGGAGTAGAGAGGACCAATCGTCATGTTGAGAAGACACGAAGGTGCGAAGAAAGACCTCTAACTCCTGATTAACCCTCTCAGTCTGTCCATTGGATTGGGGATGGTAAGAAGAAGAAAAATCCAAGACAATCTTGAGGGATTTGCAAAAGGCTCTCCAAAAATGAGACGTGAATTGGACTCCCCTGTCAGAAACAATATGAGAAGGAACCCCATGAAGGCGGAGAATTTCTCGAATGAAAATGGGAACCAAGGCAGGGGCAGAAGGAAGACCAGGAAGAGGAACAAAATGAGCCATCTTGGAGAACCGATCGATTACCACCCAAATGACTGTATTATTCTCAGACAGTGGGAGGTCGGGAGCAACTCTACCCAGGGGTCGTACCTACCCTCTGTCCATCCCAGAGACCCAGGCCATGTCTGAGTATGTCGCAGAGAATTTGAAGAGAGGTTTCATCCGGCACACGGCAGGCAGGAACCCAAACACACAATGCCTAACAAACACGTTGATCAGCAAAGCAGGCTTGCAGTGCACAGGTTAATATAGTGTTCTGTGATAGGGCCTGGGGGGAGTCAGGCTGGGAGGAGATTATAAAGGAAGCCAGGTGAAAGGGTTCTGGCCTCTAAGATGAACACATGAGGAGGAAAGGTAAGATAGCAGACAGACATTAATGCATATCCATGACAGGGACATTCCCAGCATACTACAATCATGGGAATTAGGGACTGATGAAAGAAATATTAAACATTATTAAGCAAGAAATACATAAAATGTGATGTTTGAAAGTAGCAAACTTACCTTAATATAGTCCTCCTGCAAAACTTGAAGAATGGCAGAACAAGTCTCTGGTATAATGATCCCCAGAGCCTGGGGGGAGATGCCTGTTGAGAACTTGAGGTCCTGCAGGCTTCTCCCAGTTGCCAGGTATCGCAACTTGGCGATGAGCCTCTGCTCAGCAGTGATGGCTTCCCGCATAACGGTGTCCTGCCTGGTAATATAGGGGGACACCAAAGCCAACAGATGCTGAAATACGGGGTCAGACATCCTGAGAAAATTCCTGTAGTCCTCAGGATTATTCTCCCTGATCTCCTGCAACAAAGGCATGTGACAGAACTGGTGCCGCTGGAGCAACCAATTCTTGGTCCATGAACTCCTCCTCACCCTGTTCATGGCCTGGAGTCGGGATACAGCAAGAACCCCTGCTCCAACTACAGCACGAACTCTACGAGTACATAGATAACGGTCGGCTGCTGGGAACGAACTAAAAGAACGCACGGAAGAACAACAAGGCCTATGAAGAACGAGCTGAAAAACAGAAACGAGCAGACAAGAACGCACTGAATAAACAGATACGAACTGACTACAAGCACTGAAAGACAGATACGAACCCACAAGCACAAACTGAACTCCACAAAACGATCTTAAAAGCACGAAGACTGAAAAGCGCGAATCGTCTCTCACCAAACTTTTACTAACACGCGGTAACACGAAATTAGCAAAAGCGTCCCAAAGGGTGGCACCATTCGAACGGAACTTCCCCTTTATAGTGCCGTCGTACGTGTTGTACGTCATTGCGCTTTGCTCGACCATTTTTTTTCATGAACGTTTGTATGCAAGACAGGCTTGAGAGGAAACGAGAAAAATCACGTCGTGAAAAACGTTGTTTTTAAAAATGACATTAAAAACGTACGTGTGTACGCGGCATAAAGCTTAGATATTGTTCGAGTGAGAGGTTCCTTCTCTTCACAGTATGTTTCAAACTGTGTCAATTCCCGTCTAAAACTTCTCACTGGGCCTAATGAAGTTAAGAAATGGCGGAGTTGTAAGGCCTGCCAGTATTTTATTTCAAATCGGCCTCCCAGTTGTGTCAAACAGGCAACTGTAGGCCAAGAATCCAAGTGTACGAAGTGTGAGACCTGCGTATATCCCCTCTATCTGAGTTTCTGGTAGGCCCCTCCCTCCATCCCTGGCTGAAAACTTGGATTTCCCAGTATTGGATACAGTGGAGATTGCACCGATGAATATTTTGTCTTCTGACAAATTTTAGAGCTTATAGCTAATGTCGAGCCTATAAAGAGATGTTTTTTAAGTGGGTCTGGTAATTTTGCATAGCACCATGGTGCTCTTCTCAGAGGGACCTGGCTAACTTCCTGTTCCAATTCTATCCATAATTTTGATTCAGTGTTTCTGCACCAATCTATGACCCTCCCCAAGTGCGCCGCTTGATGGTATTTAGTTATGTCTGGAACTGCCAGACCTCCATAGCACTTGGGCAGGGTCATACGCCCTCTGCTGATCCTCGGTCGTTTATTGGCCCAGATGAACTTAGTAAAAAGCGTGTTTACCTGACGGAAAAAGGCAGCGGGGATTTGTGTGTGTATTGCTTGAAACAAATACAAAAATTTTGGTAATATACTCATTTTGATGGTATTACACCGACCAAACCATAAATAAAAACCCTGATGCCATTTATCCATCAGGGAACTAACCGTCTTCACCAACGGAGGGAAGGTTACTGCGAAAGTCAATGGCGTCCCTAGAGGGGGCCCTGGCCCCCCAACATTATGCTGTGCCCCACCATGTATTTTGCTTGGGCCGCCGCTGGAGTAACACAGTCTCTCCTGAGAGGGAGAGCGTCCCCAGTCAGCTCCTGCGGGGGATTTCTCCCCGCTCCCTTTGCTCGCTGACACTGCATAATGTAAGTGCTCACACAACCACAACACCCTGATCTGCTCCTTCCCTTGCATCCTCATTGGCACGGAGAAGAGCGAGTTGCAGGAAGGACTCCACAAGCACTGTGGGGGGGGGGGGAAACTGGGCCCAAGCCTTCATCTCAGTTACTGAAAAAACAGACTGATTTCTCCCGTCCTTAGGACAGGAGAACCAGCCTGTAAATTCCGAGAGTGGTGACTGCAAGCTGAGCTGAGTGTCAGTCTATGACACTCTTTCACAGCCCAGCAAGTCCAGCCCCCCCCCTCTCCTCACATACGAGCAGGGAGGAATACAGTGCTGTATCTGAAGAGAGGGGATGTGTGGGCAGGAAATATGAAAATCAGCAGCATTCCTGGCTGTGTATGAATGAGATTCTAGCCTGGACCATGGGTAAGTGTGTGCACTGCAGACTGCAGTACACTGTAATCACTGAACTGCATTATCTCCATCCCTTCTCTCCCCCATCTGTCTCCCTGCCCCTCTCCTGTTCTTTCAAGACTTTCACAATTTACTTTCACTTTCAGTTAGGCAGGTAATAGGGTGCAAATATCTTTCCTGCATCCACAGATTGCAGGAAAGAAACTTGCAAAATTCCCCCATCAACACAGACGGTGCTGACAGGGGAATATCCCTCCTGCCCAGCAATTGTATTCTCCCGACAAACAGTGATTATCACTAGTGGCTATAGCAACCACTAGTGATAATCATAAGAGAATCTGCTCATTAATGGTTCAAATCTCAGCCAGTTCCTGCTGAACCAGCTGAGATTTAAACTGTCTATGGCTGGTCTTAGCTCTTAGGCAGCCCATACATTGATCACTTTTTTTCATTCAACTATTAGGTTGAATGGAAAAAAAAAGAAATGATCAAATTCCCCCATTTACACATTATAGGTGGATGGGGGAATATTCCCAGTGTGGACCAGTGCTGGAACAACCAGAGTTGCGCTGTTACTAGTGATAGAATCAAATAGTAAAATTAGATAACTGATATCACCAGAATGGGAGTGCAACAGATTGCTAAACGCATGAATGCTAAACGCATAAACATAAATCCAAAAAACAATAATAAGGAAGTGCAGCGTGCATGTGAAACTCAGAATCTGGAACATACATAAATATCCATAGGGGATGTGCAAAATAGCAAAATAAATGTCCAAAGTCCAATATGTAATCCTGTACAAAGTGCAAAACAAACACTAGGTGCAACTGTGCAAAGCAAAATATAAAAATGTCCAATCTGTAATACATAGTGCAAAGTCCAAAAACTATGTGCAAAATCGCAATCAAATTGTGAGCATAGCAATCTGATATTCTTTCTTCAGTGTGCAAACAGATTCCATGTGCAAAAGTGCTGGAGAGGTGTAACAGTCTCCTCTTCGTGCAAAGGACACACCAGTGAGAGTGGCCTCTTACCTTGCGGTAAAAGGACAACCGCATATATGTATATATATATATCACAGGGGTGGCTGCTCCTCCCTTTTGATCCTGGACCAGATGTGGGTCTTGGGCTTTAGTCTTTGTCACTCAGTGGCAGCAAGGATTTAAAAAAGAAATGGGGTCCCAAATAGTGTATTATGTTTAAAACCAACAGCGGTATTTATTATATCAACAGTTAAGGGTACTCACATAATACATATAAACACAACACTTATCTCCTACGAGCAGCGAGCCCGTCTGCTTACGTCTAGCTGTGTGCCTATTCGTCCCACTGAGTGACAAAGACTAAAGCCCAAGACCCACATCTGGTCCAGGATCAAAAGGGAGGAGCAACCACCCCTGTGATATATATACACATATATGCGGTTGTCCTTTTACCGCAAGGTAAGAGGCCACTCTCACTGGTGTGTCCTTTGCAGGAAGAGGAGACTGTTACACCTCTCCAGCACTTTTGCACATGGAATCTGTTTGCACACTGAAGAAAGAATATCAGATTGCTATGCTCACAATTTGATTGCGATTTTGCACATAGTTTTTGGGCTTTGCACTATTTATTACAGATTGGACATTTTTATATTTTGCTTTGCACAGTTGCACCTAATGTTTGTTTTGCACTTTGCACAGGATTACATATTGGACTTTGCACATTTATTTTGCTACTTTGCACATCCCCTATGGATATTTATGGATATTCCAGATTCTGAGTTTCATATGCACGCTGCACTTTGTTATTATTGTTTTTTGGATTTATGTTTGTGTAGCGGGGTCTCCTTTAAGGCCCTATGGGCTACGTTACCCAGAACCCCGTTTGGCACCCAGGGTGCATTTGGTCACCGCAGAGACTCATGGGTGGGGCTATAAAAGAAGAGGGCGAGGCTAAGCTCGGCCTCTTTGGACACCGCGCTGCAATCAATAGGACTCCCTGTGCGGATCTGTTGCAGTGCAAGGCCCGAGGCCTGGGCCTTGCATACCTTCCAAAGAGCCTTCCACCCCACTGCTGAGCCTGGGTGACACCTGATTCCTTTGTGTTGCTGACATCAGTTGAACCAGAAACCGTATCGTTGCAGACACTGTGTGAGGAAACACAGTGGTGGAAGCCTGGACTGGGATCGCGTCCGGAGGGGTGAGCGAGCATCTGCTCACTTATTTAACTTGTACTTTGTTTAGGCCTAGTGACTGCCTTGGCCCATCGTGCTGTAGTTATTATCCCGCCGGAGACTAGTGGCGGAACTGAGTTGTGTAGTCTCCGGTGAAGCATTCCTCTTTTATTAACCGTTATTGGATTACAAATACTGTTCCTGTATGTGCACCATCGTTCATCTGCATGCGAAGAGTTGTTCTCACAGAGACTGAGCTTTATCTGAGTTAGGCCTGACCAGGGGTTTAAAACTTTGTTGGTGCACCACATTGTGCATAGAGAAGATAGCTGCACGTGGCGTGTGATCACTCTGCACTATCATTGCTTAGTATGTTCATTGCTGCAGGGCTCTGCATGTATGCTATGTGATATGTTTTACCTATACCTTTATACCTAAGTAAATCTGATATAGTTTACCACTCCTGAATCAGTGTTTATCATTGCATATATTTACTGCCTATCCTACTGTGAGATTGTGTATAACCAGGTATAGAATTACATGGAAGGAAACATTCCCTAGACTAACTGTGCCATAGAGGGTTGAGTAGATTGCCGGGGGTTGGCGGTGCTGTATACAGGGCCCGAAACAAAACCAGCGGCTCTCTTAACTGGGGGTAGCGCTACACGTGGGGGCTTGTCCGGGATCCTTATACAGCAAGTAACACGCCAAAAAGTACCGGCATGGACCCACTGGAAGTAGAACAGTGGTGCACGGCGGCTGGTGCCGATTCAGCCGCGGCAGTAGTTATTGAACTCCCGGGGATCTGGCAGGAAGGAGCGATAAAGCAGTTAATAATGCCAGAAAGCATGGGTGACGGATGTAAGGTCAAATTCCTCGCTTACCCACGCATTAGTAGAATGGAAGAACGAAATACCAGAGCATTTCAAAAGTCCAAACATACAAACAATGGACGATCAGACCTATAACTTGATACATGCGCTGCCACTCAAGGGAGAATGGTTCCAAACACCAAAACCATCACCTCCACAAATATCTCCACCGCCATCCCCTAAAGCAGGAAAGCAGAAGGGTACAGAGAGTCCCAGATCACCACCGCCACCCTCAGCGCAGAATTATGCGCTGTCCTAGGGGAGATTGTAGCCCAGTGTAAGAAGGACCCTACAGATTACCCGATGTCGGGATACAGAAAACTCAGGATATTTTCTGGAAGGAAACCTGTACCTTCGGGAGAAGAGGGATTTGAGGAGTGGCTAAACGGCGCCACTCAGGCCCTAGAGTCCCAGAACATCGAAAAAAAACAGAGAATCACTGAGAGCTTGAAGGGCCCTGCTCTGGAGGCCATACGCAACCTTAAGCTGAGCAAGAAAGACTGTGATGCACAGGATTATCTGGACATTCTGCAGAATGTGTTCGGCGGAACGGAAAAAGTAACTGAGCTCACTTATCAGCTGGAGCACTGCTACCAAAAGACA
Source organism: Rana muscosa (assembly GCA_029206835.1). Classification (NCBI taxonomy): domain Eukaryota; kingdom Metazoa; phylum Chordata; class Amphibia; order Anura; family Ranidae; genus Rana; species Rana muscosa. The sequence continues at coordinate 76,328,082 of CM055126.1, forward strand.
GGAGAGAAACTGTCAGAGTTCATGAGACGTCTGGATAAAATCCTGCATAAGATTATACTAAAAAAAGGGATCGACTAAAGGAGAGTGGATGAGGCCCGTGTCCAACAGGTGTTGAGGGGAGCTCAGCCCCTAGACCCTATCGCATTAGCGCTAAACACCCGACAGGACGGGAAGAGCTTGGAATACCCTGACTTAATTCGAGTGGTTAGAGAAGAAGAGGCTATGTTGGAAGACAAGAGGAGGAGCCAACCAGTCGAACCAGCCAACCCTCCGGCGGTGATGGTCAGGTCGTCCAACCCCCGAAAGAGACTCAGAGGTGGATGCCCTGAAGTCACAGATGTCCCAGGTATTGGAGATGCTGACCTCTCTGATGGCAAAGGATCCACGGGTACCAGAAAGGGAAGGACCAAAGAAGGAACTGTTCCCAAATGCCTTAGCGCCCGCTTCCCTACAAGATTGGGGGGATACGATTTGTTTCAATTGCGGAGGAGTTGGCCATGTCGCAAAAGTGTGTTCCAGTCCCAAGAAAAAGAAGCTGAACAATCGCAAGCCGGCGGAAAACTTCAGAGGGCCCCGGTGAAGGAGTCAACCGGGTGCCCATCTTCCACAGTGAGCTCCAAACTGAAGGAGAAGTACAGAAAGAGAGAGGATAAAACCCCTCAGAAGAAGCGCAGTGTTCCCCAGCGGGAATGTACACCAAAAAAAGAAAATAGTGTCCCTCAGCGGGTAGTTACACCCATTAAGAGGAGGGAGATCAATGCATACCAAGCCCAAGAGAGACTAAAGTCCAAGGAAAAATGGAAGAAAGAGAGTCCAAAAGGGAAAAGCAAAGATCAAAAGAACGAGACCTCTTCGAAGCAGTATCCAGAGAAGCTGATAGGCCCATCTCCCATAGTACCTGTTCAAGGGGAGGGAGTCTACACAAGAGCCATATTGGATACTGGGGCACAAGTGACCCTGTTGTACCGGGACTTCAATGATAAGCATCTAAGTCATCTACCCATCCAGAAGATTGAAGACTTGGAAATATGGGGAATTGGCACCCAGAGGTTTCCGTACGATGGCTATCTGCCTATAAAACTGACCTTCGACCCGTCTGTGGCCGGGAAGGCTGAAGTGTTCAATACCCTGGCTGTGGTGTGCCCCCGACCGCCTGGAGCCAACAAGAGCTCCCTAATAATAGGAACCAACACGGACCTGGTCCGGAGGCTCTTGACCCCTCTAGCACGAGGAAAGAACCCCACAGTCACCAAAATCCACCCAATGCTGAAGACAGCCTACCAGCGACTGGTCTTGGAGCAGAAGGCCCCGGAAGAGGGGGGTAGGGAAAGTATTGAGGCTAGGGAAAAGGGGAATAGTGTTGCAGCCCGGGGAGGTAACCTGTCTCAGAGCCACTGTGAAGCCACTGTGAAGCTTACTTGGGAGCAACCTGGGCCCTTTGTCATGTTGGAACCCGACCCAAGGGAAAAACACTCAGGCTTAGAAGTAATCCCAGAAGTGGTCCCGTTGAGGGCCTTGAAGAAGGCACACTGTAAAGTACCTGTGAGTGTCAGGAATACTACGGATGGCCCCATGGAGATCCCAGCCAGGATGTTGCTGGGCCAGGTGAGCCCTGCTGCCCCAGTTGTCTTGTCAGATGTGGAGAAGACAGAGGGAGAAAGGACCATTTGGGAGAAGCTCTGCATGGAGAACCCAAACCTGCCAAGGGCTTGGAGAGAGAGAGCCAAGGCCCAGTTGACCAGGTGGAGAAGGATCTTCTCTCAAGATGAGTTTGATGTGGGGTGTGCGAAGAGTGCCACCCACCGAATCCGCCTCCAGGAAGACAAGCCCTTCAGGGAGAGGGTCAGGCGAGTCCCGTTAGCAGACCTTGAAGATTTGAGGAAACAGCTCGCCGAGCTCAAGAGAACCAGTGTTATCTGGGAGTCTAGAAGCCCCTACGCCTCTCCGATAGTGGTGGTCAGGAAGAAGAATGGGTCATTGAGGCTGTGTATCGATTACAGGACCCTCAACAGGAGAACCATACCTGACCAGTATACCACTCCGAGGATAGAGGATGCCTTACAGAGCTTGTCGGGAGCCAGGTGGTTCAGTGTCATGGATCTCAAGAGTGGATACTACCAGATCCCTATGCATCCGGAGGATAAGGAGAAGACAGCTTTCATAACTCCTGTGGGGTTCTTTGAATTTGACCGGATGCCCCAAGGTCTGTCTGGAGCCCCAGCCACCTTTCAACGCCTCATGGAAAAGACTGTAGGAGACATGAACCTCATCGAAGTCCTTGTATACTTGGATGACATCATTGTCTTTGGGAGAACTCTGGAGGAACATGAAGAGAGACTGCAGAAAGTTTTGAAAAGACTCAGTGAGGAGGGACTCAAGCTTTCACCCGAAAAATGCCAGTTCTATCAGTCATCAGTTAACTATCTGGGACACATAGTGTCCGAAGAAGGGGTAGCCACAGACGTTGGAGGCAGTCACCTCCTGGCCACGGCCCACCACCGTAACAGAACTTTTTGGGATTCTGTTCCTATTACAGGAGGTTTGTAGAAGGGTTTGCTCGAATTGCCAGACCCCTGAATGAACTGCTCAAGACCGAAGGGGAAGAGGATGACTCGGGTCCTAGGAACCCGGGGGAGTCAGTTAAAGACCAGTGGAACAAGAAGTGTGAAGAGGCCTTCCAGATGTTGAAGAAAAGTCTAACCACTGCCCCTGTCCTGGCCTACGCAGACCAAAAGAAGCCTTATGAACTCCACGTAGATGCCAGTCATGATGGTCTGGGAGGAGTGCTCTATCAGGAGCATGAAGGACAACTGCGGCCTGTTGCCTATGTGAGCAGAAGCCTGACCCCCTCAGAAAAGAACTACCCCACTCATAAGTTGGAGTTTCTAGCCCTCAAGTGGGCTGTAGTTGACAAACTCAAAGACTATCTGTATGGGGCTGAATTCACAGTGAAAACTGACAACAACCCCCTTACTTACCCTTTCACCACAGCAAAGCTGGATGCCACAGGACATAGATGGCTGGCGGCACTGTCTGCTTTCAATTTCAGCCTGAAATACAGGCCTGGGGCTGGAAATCGAGATGCAGACGCTTTGTCGAGAAGATCTCATGCCCCTGCCAACAGTACAGAAGATTGGACACAAGTGGCACCCGACAGGGTGCGGGCCCTCTGCCAAGGGGCTGAACTCCAGGCCCGTGGTGGCTCAAGAGCAGAAGAAATAGGAGTCACCGTGGTAGGGGTCCCCAAACAATACTGTGGGGTAACCCAGCTAGAGGAAGATGACTTGCCAAAACTGTCCAAAAAGGAATTGAGATGTGACCAATTGGAAGACCCTATGGGGAGATTGGTCCTGGAGGCTCTGGAAAGTCAGGATCCAGATAGACTCTTGCGCCACCCTTCAAAGGAAGCTCGCCTGTTGAGGAAGTAGTGGGACAGGCTACAGGTACATCAGGGAGTGGTCTACCGAAGGGGCCCCTCTGAGGACCTAGAAGACAAATGGCAACTGTTTCTACCCGAGAAACATTGAGAGACCGTCCTGGTCGCCCTGCATGACAACCACGGCCACTTGGGAGCTGAGAGGACCTTTCAACTAGTTAGGAGCCAGTTCTATTGGCCCTGCATGAGGGCCGAAGTCGAGGAATACTGCCACTCATGCGCACGCTGCATCCAGAGGAAGACCTTACCCCACCAAGCTGCCCCAATGGGCCATTTACAAAGTCAAGGCCCACTGGATTTGGTATGCATTGATGTTCTCTGCCTCGAACCCGACTTGAGTGGACTAGGAAATGTTCTGGTGATAACCGACCATTTCACCCGATATGCCCAGGCCTTTCCAACCAAAGACCAGAAGGCTTCCACTGTAGCCAAAGTACTCATGGAAAAATACTTTGTACACTACGGGCTACCACAGCGGCTCCACTCGGATCAAGGAAGGGACTTTGAAAGTCGGCTGATCCGGAAGCTCCTGGATTCCTTAGGGATCAAGAAGACCCGAACCACCCCCTACCATCCGCAAGGGGATGCACAGCCAGAGAGGTTCAACCAAACCTTGCTCAACATGCTGGGGACTTTAAGTAGTGAGAAGAAGCAGCACTGGAGCAAACACATAGCAGCAATTGTGCATGCTTATAACAGTACCACAAGTGATGCAACAGGGTACTCACCCTATCGACTCATGTTCGGGAGGGAAGCAAGACTAGCTGTAGACCTGGCCTTTGGCACCTCCATAGACCATTCCTCAGTCACTTCCCACAAAGGTTATGAAGACAGGCTTAGACACAGTTTAAAGTTGGCCTATGAGCAGGCCCAAGCAGCTTCAGATCAAAGGGGAGCTTGCAACAAGAAAAACTTTGACCTGAAAGTCCGGATTCAAGATCTACAACCTGGGGACAGAGTGCTGCTCCAGAACTTGGGGATCCCTGGAAAACACAAGCTTGCAGATCGGTGGAGGCCTGAACCCTATGTTATTTGCAAGAAGCTGCCGGGCCTACCTGTCTATAAGCTAAAGCCGGAAGGAAAGGTGGGTCCATTAAAGACTTGGCATCGGAACCACCTACTCCCACTTGCAGAAGCAGTTCGGATACCTGCTGTGAGGGATTCCCCTGAGCCAACTTCCATTTTGGATACTCCCAAGCCAAACATTCGGTCCCAAACCCCTCAAGCTGAGGAAACAGATGTCTCTGAGCTAAGTGAGGATGAGAGAGAAGAACTTGAATGGCTATGGCCTTCCCAGGCCACAGAAATTTCTGCTATAGATCTTCCACCTACTGAAGATGCCATAGATAGTACACTGAATGCAGAAGCTACTGAGTTCATCCCGTCCAGTCCCTTAACAGATTCTTGGGAAGATGCATGTGACTCACTCTCAGAGGAGGATCCTAGGGACTCCATGTATCTCCCTGCTCCTGAGTCAAGTGCTCCAGAACCAGTGGAAACCCCCAAGTCTGTTCCAAAAGAGGAACCTGCAGTATCTGAACCAGACATTCCAAGAGAACAAAGGATGAGAAGGACCATAAGGCCTCCCCGAAGATTGACTTACCCACAAATGGGGAAGAGCTCAGAAGACACTGTGGTCACTGCCAGGAGAAGTGTGGAAGACCCTGATCCCTCCACTGTTCATTTAGTGGAGGGCAACCCCAACTCGCCCTCTGGCACAGTTAGGCAGGCCACTAGTGACAGTGTGACCTGTGGGCGAGGAAGTCCAGCCCCTCGTTTCTGGTGGGAACTTCCTCTGCCGACATCATACGCAGCTTTGTCAAATGTTGTGCGCAGTGTTTGTTAATAGTTATCTTTGGGGACCAAAGAGTTTAAGTGGGGGGAGTGTGTAGCGGGGACTCCTTTAAGGCCCTATGGACTACGTTACCCAGAACCCCGTTTGGCACCCAGGGTGCATTTGGTCACCGCAGAGACTCATAGGTGGGGCTATAAAAGAAGAGGGCGAGGCTAAGCTCGGCCTCTTTGGACACCGCGCTGCAATCAATAGGACTCCCTGTGCGGATCTGTTGCAGTGCAAGGCCCGAGGCCCGGGCCTTGCATACCTTCCAAAGAGCCTTCCACCCCACTGCTGAGCCTGGGTGACACCTGATTCCTTTGTGTTGCTGACATCAGTTGAACCAGAAACCGTATCGTTGCAGACACCGTGTGAGGAAACACAGTGGTGGAAGCCCGGACTGGGATCGCGTCCGGAAGGGTGAGCGAGCATCTGCTCACTTATTTAACTTGTACTTTGTTTAGGCCTAGTGACTGCCTTGGCCCATCGGGCTGTAGTTATTATACCGCCGGAGACTAGTGGCGGAACTGAGTTGTGTAGTCTCCGGTGAAGCGTTCCTCTTTTATTAACCGTTATTGGATTACAAATACTGTTCCTGTATGTGCACCACCGTCCATCTGCATGCAAAGAGTTGTTCTCACAGAGACTGAGCTTTATCTGAGTCAGGCCTGACCAGGGGTTTAAAACTTTGTTGGTGCACCACATTGCGCATAAAGTAGATAGCTGTACATGGCGTGTGATCACTCTGCACTATCATTGCTTAGTATGTTCATTGCTGCAGGGCTCTGCATGTATGCTATGTGATATGTTTTACCTATACCTTTATACCTAAGTAAATCTGATATAGTTTACCACTCCTGAATCAGTGTTTATCATTGCATATATTTACTGCCTATCCTACTGTGAGATTGTGTATAACCAGGTATAGAATTACATGGAAGGAAACATTCCCTAGACTAACTGTGCCATAGACCATAGAGGGTTAAGTAGATTCCCGGGGGTTGGCGGTGCTGTATACAGGGCCCAAAACAAAACCAGAGGCTCTCTTAACTGGGGGTAGCGCTACATTTATGCTTTTAGCATTCATGCGTTTAGCAATCTGTTTCACTCCTATTCTGGTGATATCAGTTATCTAATTTTACTATTTGATTCTATCACTAGTAGAGTTGAGCGGACACCTGGATGTTCGGGTTCGACGGGTTCGGCCGAACTTCGGAAAAAAGTTCGGGTTCGGGACCGAACTTTAACCCGAACCCGGACCCGAACCCGAACCCCATTGAAGTCAAAAGGCTCTAAAAAGGTAATGGAAAGGGCTAGAGGGCTGCAAATGGCAGCAAAATGTTGTTAAGAGCATGGCAAGTGCTCTGCAAACAAATGTGGATAGGGAAATAACTTAAAATAACATAAAAAAAATTAAAAAAATTAAATAATAATCTTGACCTAGGAGGACGAGGTCCATATGGAGTAGGAGGTTGAGGTGGCGGTGGATGTGGCTGTGTAGGTGGAAGCGGCGGTGGAGGAGGACGAGGTAGCCAACACTGATTCAAAAATACAACAATGGCTGGGTAAGGCCAGTGATGTGTCGAATTCTGTCCCCCGTCAAATAGTGTCCACCCTGTACTGCGCTTGCTCAGTATGTAGGACAAGGGGATTTTGAAAATCTACCAAGACGAACGGCGCCTGCGTGGTGAGTTCAGGTGAAGGCCACACCATCCGTGGTTCAAGCAGAGCCAAGTGAGGCCATGCCCGAAGCGTGGCGATCGAACTGAGCCCGTGAGGGGCCCTGTTACTATGTGCTACCGTATGTCCACTTGGATGGTGGGGCTTGAACCTGCACTCACAGCGCAGGCGCCGTTCATCTTCGGAGATTTTGTGAATCTCCTTGTCCTCTGTACTGCGCAAGCGCTGCGCCTTCGCAGTATGGGCCGGACACAATCCGATGGCCGGACAGTTTTTGTCACAACACCGGTATACATGTCTATTCTGCACAAGGTACGGACAAGTCCTGTGGGATCCATGCCTGGTTCATTTTAATGAACGTGAGCTTGTCCACATTGGCTCTGGACAGGCGGCTGTGCTTGTCTGTGATAACGCCCCCTGCCGTGCTAAATACACGTTCAGATAATACACTGGCTGCAGGGCAGGCCAGCACCTCCAAGGCATAAAGGGCAAGCTCAGGCCATGTGCCCAATTTGGAGACCCAGAAGTTAAAGGGGGCAGACCTGTCATCCAGTACGTGTAGGCCTGTGGACACATACTGCTCAACCATGTTGGTGAAATGCTGCCTCCTGCTAAGACGTTCCATCTCAGCTGGTGGTGCTGGTTGTTGTGGCGTGCTGACAAAGCTTTTCCACATTTCAGCCATGCTAACCCTGCCTTCTGAGGTGCTGCCGGTGCCCCGGCTGCGTTGGCGACCTCTTCCTCCTCCTCTGCCTTCGCCTTGTGCTTCCACCGTACGCCCGCTGTCAGGTGGGAATGCCACCAGCAGCACGTCTACCAGCGTGCGCTTGTACTCGCGCATCTTACGATCCCGCTCCAGTGAGGGAATTAAGGACGGTACGTTGTCCTTGTAACGGGGATCCAGCAGGGTGGCCACCCAGTAATCAGCACCAGTTAAAATGTGGGCAACTCGGCGGTCATCGCGGAAACACTGCAGCATGTAATCGCTCATGTGTGCCAGGCTGCCCAGAGGCAAAGAAAAGCTGTCCTCTGTGGGAGGTGTATCGTCTGTGTCCTCTGTATCCCCCCAGCCACGCACCAGTGATGGCCACGAGCTGGTCTGGGTGCCACCCTGCTGTGAAAATGGCTCCTCCTCCTCCTCCTCCATCTCCTCCTCCACCTCGTCATCCTCCAGAACTGTGCCCTTTCTGCCGGACAATTGTGTACCTGGCGTTTGTTGGTGCAGGAACCCACCCTCGTAGCCACTTATGAAAGACTGCCCTGAAAGCCTTTGAAATGATCCCGCTTCTTCCTCCTCCTCCTCATCCTCCTGTGCCACATCCTCTTCCATCATCGCCCGAAGCGGTTTTTCAAGGAGGCATAGAACTGGGATAGTAACGCTAAGAACGGCGTCATTGGCACTGGACATGTTGGTGGAGTACTCGAAACAGCGCAACAAGGCACACAGGTCTCGCATGGAGGCCCAGTTATTGGTGGTGAAGTGGTGCTGTTCCGCAGAGCGACTCACGCGTGATTGCTGCAGCTGAAACTCCACTATCGCCTGCTGCTGCTCGCACAGTCTGGCCAGCATGTGCAAGGTGGAGTTCCACCTTGTGGGCACGTCACACATGAGGCGGTGAGCGGGAAGGCCGAAGTTACGCTGCAGCGCTGACAGGCGAGCAGCAGCAGGGTGAGAACGCCGAAAGTGCGCACACACAGCCCGCACTTTCTGCAGCAGCTCTGGCATATTGGGGTAATTTTTAAGGAACCTCTGGACCACCAAGTTTAGCACATGTGCCAGGCAAGGGATGTGCGTCAAACCGGCTAGGCCCAGAGCTGCTACGAGATTTCGCCCATTATCGCACACCACCAGGCCGGGCTTGAGGCTCACTGACAGCAGCCACTCATTGGTCTGTTGTTCCATGTCCCTCCACAACTCCTGCGCGGTGTGGGGTTTTTCCCCCAAACAGGAAAGTTTTAAAACTGTCTGCTGTCGTTTACCCCTGGTTGTGCTGAAGTTGGTGGTGAAGGTGTTACGCTGACCGGATGAGGAGGCGGTAGAGGATGAGGAAGCGGAGTAGGAGGAGTTAGCAACAGGAGGCAAACTGAAGCGCCCTGCAATCCTCGGTGGTGGAAGGACATGCGCCAAACTGCTATCTGCCTCAGGCCCAGCCGCCACTGCATTTACCCAGTGTGCTGTTAGGGAGATATAACGTTCCTGACCGTGCTTACTGGTCCACGCATCCGTAGTTAGGTGGACCTTGCCACAGATGGCGTTGCGCAGTGCACACCTGATTTTGTCCCCCACTTGGTTGTGCAGGGAAGGGATGGCTCGCCTGGAAAAATTGTGGCGGCTGGGCACGACGTACTGTGGGACAGCCAATGCCATCAGGCTTTTAAAACTCTGCGTCTCCACCAGACGGAATGACAGCATTTCAAAGGCCAGGAGTTTTGAAATGCTGGCATTCAGGGCCAGGGATCGCGGGTGGCTAGGGGGGTACTTCCTCTTCCGCTCCAATGTTTGGGAGATAGAGAGCTGAACGCTTCCATGGGACATTGTGGAGATGGTTGGTGACCCAGGTGGTAGTGTTGCTGGCAGATCCTCTGTTTGCGGGGTGGCAGGTGCCACTGTCACTACAGAGGTGGATGAAGAGGCCGAGACTGCAGCAGAAGAGGAAGCAGGAGGAGCCAGAGACCTTTTTTGGTTTTTGAGGTGTCTACTCCACTGCAGCTCGTGCTTTGCACTTAGATGCCTGGTCATGCAGGTTGTGCTCAGGTTGAGAACGTTTATGCCTCGCTTCAGGCTCTGATTGCACAGCGTGCAAACCACTCGTGTCTTGTCATCAGCACATTGTGTGAAGAACTGCCACGCTGGGGAACTCCTTGGACCTGGCTTTGGTGTGCTCGGTCCCTTGCTGCGTTGGGCAGTAGCAGACATACTGTCTAGCTGACAGACGCTCCGCTTTTGCACCCTGCTCCCTCTTCTGCTGTGCTGGTGGCTCTGTGCGACCACCGCCTCTTCCTCCAAACTACACTGGTCACCTGCATAACGTTGATTCCATGTGGGGTCAAGGACCTCATCGTCCTCCACATCATCTTCCACCCAGTCTTCACCCCTGCCCTCCTTGTCTGTCTGCACAATTGCGAAAGCAGCAGCAGTTGGCACCTGTGTTTCGTCATCATCCGAGACGTACTGCGATGGTCCTCCCATGTACTCATCATGAAACATAAGTGGTTGGGCATCGGTGCACTCAATCTCTTCCACTTCTGGGGCAGGGCTAGGTGGATGGCCCTGGGAAACCCTGCTAACAGAGTCATCGAAAAGCAGAAGAGACTGCTGCATGATTTGGGGCTCAGACTGCTTGGCTGATTTGCAAGGGGGTGAGGTGAAAGACTGATGGACATGGGTTTCAGGTGCCAACTCTGTTCTTTCATCAGAAGAGTGGGTGGGAGACAATGTGAAGGAACCCGAGGCACTGTCAGCAACCCAATCTACTATCGCCTGTACTTGTCCTGGCCTAAACATTCGTACAGCCTCATTAGGCGCGACAAAATACCGCCGCAGGCTCGGTCGCCTACTCGCACCTGAGGAAGGTGTTTCACTTGTGCGTGTATCTGGCACAGATCCACCACGTCCTCTCCCTGCAACAGGAGCTCCACCAGCAGCACCACGACCGGGGCCACCACGTCCCTTTGACCTTCTCCTCATATTTTCAAAATTTAGGATCTTGCCCTAAATGGGTGTTTTTGGAAGCGCAGAACACAACCAAAGTACGTAACCGCTGAATCGCACAGCTACAGAACTGCAGAAAATGCTATTCAAAAAAAAATTTGTTTTTTTAGTATAGCACAGTAGGAGAAACCTATATAGAAATTGTTTATTTCACACACCTCAAAATATGTATAACACACTGCAAACTTTTTTTTGTGCCACTAAACGGCGTTTTTTGGAAGAGCAGAACACACCCACAGTACGTAACCGCTGAATCGCACAGCTACAGAACTGCAGAAAATGCTATTCAAAAAAAATTTTGTTTTTTTAGTATAGCACAGTAGGAGAAAACTATATAGAAATTGTTTATTTCACACACCTCAAAATATGTATAACACACTGCAAAATTTTTTTGTGCCCCTAAACGGCGTTTTTTGCAAGCGTACATTAAAGTGCAAATTTTTAATTATTTTTTTGCCCTAAACGGGTCTTTTTTTGCACGAGCAAAATAAAATGCTTTTTTTTTTTTTTTTTTGCCCTATGGGTCTTTTGGAAAAGAGCACAATAAAGTGCCTTTTTTTTCCCCCTAAAAGTTAGATTTTCTCTGACACTGGGCTCATGGCAGTGTAAAAAGACTGCACTGCAACACAAATAGGTAAACCTATGCAGATCGCTGATTTTAATCTCTGAATCTGGACTCCTATATAATATTCTCTCTCCCTGAAAGCACCAACACAGGAACCTGGCCCTACACTACACTATCTCTCTATCTTTTCCCTCAGATTGTAGAATCAGGACTACCTCATCTATCTTTCTATCTCTCCCTAAAAGCAGCAGCAGCAGACTAGATCCTCTCCCTATCTATTCTGAAGCAGAGTGACATGTGTGCTGTGTGCCTCTAGCTTATATAGAAGCTGGGTCACATGTTGCACTGACCAATCACAGCCATGCCATTAGTAGGCATGGCTATGATGGCCTCTAAGGGCACACCAGCTAATCAAAAGGTGATTGGCTGGCCCCTGAAGCATTTCTAAATGCGTTATTAGATTGCCGAACCCGAACCCGGACTTTTGGGCAAAGTCCGGGTTCGGGTTCGGGAAAAAGCTAAAGTTCGGTACGGACCCGAACTTTACAGTTCGGGTTCGCTCAACACTAATCACTAGTAACAGCGCAGCACAACCCCCCCCCCCCCCTCTGCTCAATCTCACATTAACGGGTTGGTTTGACCCTTTTCGGTGCCTGCAGCAGTTCTACTTGCTTATTATATTATTCCACATGGTAGCGCGGGAATAAACATATTACTCAACAACCAGAGTTGCTATCTGTCCCGGGTATTCACAGCGCTGGTTTCTGTCTCCATGGCAGCGGCGGCAGCACATTGGAACCCAGTGCTGGCTACTTTATGGGGCTGATGTACAGGAGGGCCAGCACAATTTGTTGTTAGAGATGGGCTGGGCATGTTCAAAATTCCACATGCCAGAGCCTGCTAGGAAGTCCACACTGCACAGCGCTAATCACAGGCAGTGAGACATTTCCCGGTCCGCAGCTGCACAGATCAGGAAATGTCTCACTGGCTGTGATTAGCACTGTGGAGTGTCGGCTTCCTGGCAGGATCGGGCATGTGGGATTTCAAACACACCCGAGCCCATCTCTATTGGTTGTAGACAGTTGAGCTCCCTGCAGGTTGCTTAGCAGCAGTGGAGCCTTCTCTGACATGCTGATCGTGATGCAATCCAGGTGATGCTCCTAGTCAAATCCTAGTGTTAAATATCAGTCAGATCCCGCCCTTCTCTCCGTGGTCGCGGCTCTGAGCAGAGTGAAGCGGCCCGCCTCCCCCTCCTCCTGTATGGTACTGGTACATTATGGTACTGAATGGGGGGGGAAATCTGTACTGTGGGGGGGGGGTCTGTACTGAAGGGGGAATCTGTACTGAATGGGGGGGAATCTGTACTGTGGGGGGGGGGGGATCTGTACTGAAGGGGGGAATCTGTACTGAATGGGGGGGGGAATCTGTACTGTGGGGGGGATCTGTACTGAAGGGGGAATCTGTACTGAAGGGGGGGATCTGTACTGAAGGGGGGGGAAATCTATACTGAAGGGGGGATCTGTACTGAAGGGGGGGAATCTGTACTGTGGTGGGGGATCTGTACTGAATGGGGGGGATCTGTACTGAATGGGGGGGATCTGTACTGATGGGGGAATCTGTACTGAATGGGGGGGGGAATCTGTACTGAAGGAAGGGGGGAATCTGTACTGAAGGGGGGGATCTGTACTGAAGGGGGGGATCTGCACTGAAGGGGGGGATCTGCACTGAAGGGGGGGATCTGTACTGAAGGGGGGGAAATCTGTACTGTGGGGGGATCTGTACTGAATGGGGGGGATCTGTACTGATGAGGGGAATCTGTACTGAATGGGGGGAATCTGTACTGAATGGGGGGATCTGTACTGAATGGGGGGGGATCTGTACTGATGGGGGGGATCTGTACTGAATATGGGGGGGATCTGTACTGATGGGGGGAATCTGTACTGAAGGGGGGGGATCTGTACTGAAGGGGGATCTATCTGTACTGTGGGGGGGTCTGTACTGAAGGGGGATCTGTACTGAAGGGAGGGGGGATCTGTACTGAATGGGGGGAATCTGTACTGAAGGAGGGATCTGTACTGAAGGGGGGTCTGTACTGAATGGGGGGGGATCTGTACTGAATGGGGGGGATCTGTACTGAGAGGGTTAATTTACAATGGTATGCAGCTATGAGGGGGTTAATGTACTTCCACTGATGCATTGGTGACCAGTGGCAGGTAATTAACCCCTTTGTGCTGCATTAGTGACACCAGTTTCAGTGTTTATAACCCCTATTTGGTGCAGCATGAAAGGGTTCATAAACACTGACACTGATTCTACAAATGCAGCACAAAGGGGTTAATTACCTGCCACTGGTCACTAATGCATCAGTGGCCAGTGGTGTATTTGATACTACCCACCCCATACACTCCGCACCCCTCTCATCTACATACCACCCACCCCATCATTTTTTTTTTTTGGTGGGGGAGTAGATCTTGGGTGGGAGTTACCACACTTTTTTCCCCAGGACTTGACCCCTCTTCTCTCCCTCTCCCTCTCTTCTCTTCTCATCCTCTCCCTCTCTTCTCTTCTCATCCTCTCCCTCTCTTCTCTTCTCCTCCTCCTGCCCCCTCTCTTCTCTTCTCCTCCTCCTGCCCCCTCTCTTCTCTTCTCCTCCTCTCCCTCTCTTCTCTTCTCCTTCTCTCCTCCTCTCCCTCTCTTCTCTTCTCATCCTCCCCCTCTCTTCTCTTCCTCCTCCTCCCCCTCTCTTCTCTTCTCCTCCTGCCCCCTCTCTTCTCCTTCTCCTGCCCCCCTCTTCTCCTTCTCCTGCCCCCTCTCTTCTCCTTCTCCTGCCCCCTCTCTTCTCTTCTCCTGCCCCTTCTCTTCTTCTCCTCCTCTCCCTCTCTTCTCCTCCTCTCCCTCTCTTCTCCTCCTCTCCCTCTCTTCTCCTCCTCTCCCTCTCTTCTCCTCCTCTCCCTCTCTTCTCTTCTCCTCCTCTCCCTCTCTTCTCCTTCTCCTGCCCCTTCTCTTCTTCTCCTCCTCTCCCTCTCTTCTCCTCCTCTCTTCTCCTCCTCTCCCTCTCTTCTCCTTCTCTCCCTCTCTTCTCTTCTCCTCCTCTCCCTCTCTTCTCTTCTCCTCCTCTCCCTCTCTTCTCTTCTCTTCTCCTCCTCTCTTCTCTTCTCTTCTCTTCTCCCCCTCTCCCTCTCCCTCTCTTCTCTTCTCCCCCTCTCCCTCTCTTCTCTTCTCTCCCTCTCTTCTCTTCCTCTCCCTCTCTTCTCCCCCTCTCCCTCTCTTCTCTTCCTCTCCCTCTCTTCTCCCCCTCTCCCTCTCTTCTCTTCTCCCCCTCTCCCTCTCTTCTCTTCTCTGCCTCTCTTCTCTGCCTCTCTTCTCTCCCTCTCTTCTCTCCCTCTCTTCTTTTCTCCCCCTCTCCCTCTCTTCTCTTCTCTCCCTCTCTTCTCTTCTCTTCTCTTCTCTCCCTCTCTTCTCTTTCTCTCCCTCTCTTCTCTTCTCTCCCTCTCTTCTCTTCTCTCCCTCTTCTCTTCTCTCCCTCTCACTCTCTTCTCTTCTCCTCCTCTCACTCTCTTCTCCCCCTCTCACTCTCTTCTCCCCCTCTCACTCTCTTCTCTCCCTCTTACTCTCTTCTCTCCCTCTCCCTCTCTTCTCTCCCTCTCCCTCTCTTCTCTTCTCCTCCTCTCACTCTCTTCTCTTCTCCTCCTCCTCCCCCTCTCACTCTCTTCTCCCCCTCTCCCTCTCACTCTCTTCTCCCCCTCTCACTCTCACTCTCTTCTCCCCCTCTCCCTCTCACTCTCTTCTCCCCCTCTCACTCTCTTCTCACACTCTCCCTCTCTTCTCTTCTCATCCTCTCACTCTCTTCTCCCCCTCTCCCTCTCACTCTCTTCTCCCCCTCTCACTCTCACTCTCTTCTCCCCCTCTCACTCTCACTATCTTCTCACACTCTCCCTCTCCCTCTCTTCTCTTCTCATCCTCTCACTCTCTTCTCACACTCTCCCTCTCTTCTCTTCTCATCCCCCTCTCCCTCTCTTCTCATCCCCCTCTCCCTCTCTTCTCATCCCCCTCTTCCTCTCTTCTCATCCCCCTCTCCCTCTCTTCTCTTCTCATCCCCCTCTCCCTCTCTTCTCTTCTCCTCCCCCTCTCCCTCTCTTCTCTTCTCCTCCCCCTCTCTTCTCTTCTCCCCCCTCTCATCTCCTCCCCCCCTCTTCTCTTTTCATCCTCCTCCGCCTTCTCTCTCCCCCTCCTCCTCCTCCAATGGGCACAGTGACACTGATTAATGGGCACAGTGGCTGCATTTTTATGGGCACAGTGACGCTTTTGGAGGGGCACAGTGATGCTGATTAATAGGCACAGTGGCTGCTTTATGACGGGCACAGTGAGGCTTGTTTATGATGAGCACAGTGACGCTAATTAATGGGCACAGTGAGGCTGCGTTTTGATGAGCACTAGTAGGCTGCATTTGGTGGGCACTGATGAGTCTGCATTTGATGGGCACTGGTAGGCTGCATTTTGTGGGCACTAGTAGGCTTCATTTTGTGGGCACTAGTAGGCTGCATTTTGTGCACTAGTAGGCTGCATTTTGTGGGCACTAGTAGGCTGTATTTGGTGTGCACTAATAAGGCTGTATTTGGTGGGCACTAATAAGGCTGTATTTGGTGGGCACTGGTAGGCTGCATTTGGTGGGCACTGATGAGCTGCATTTGATGGGCACTGGTGAGGCTGCATTGATCTCTTTTACCATGTCTGCAGTCTCTGACCATCTTTTGTACTATGTCTGCAGTCTCTGATCATCTCCTGTAGTATGTCTGCAGTCTCTGACCATCTCCTGTATTATGTTTGCAGTCTCTGACCATCTCCTGTATTATATCTGCAGTCTCTGACCATCTCCTGTATTATGTCTGCAGTCTCTGACCATCTCCTGTATTATGTCTGCAGTCTCTGACCATCTCCTGTATTATGGGGGGCTCTTTCTAAGCAAACTCTCCAACAGAGGCCCTCTCTGTGTCCATTAGAGAGACCCCCCTCCAGGTCCAATTAGAGTACTCTGCTTCTCTTCCTGTATTTTGTTTATTGTTAATAGATCGTGGGAGGATCCCAGGGTAACGATGACTCCTTAGGGGAGCATCTCAGTGTTTGAGTCCTTGCCATAGAAACATTTGTAAAGGGGGAGGAGTTAGTAAGGTGACCACGCCCTTGTAGGGGCGTCAGAAATATTTCTGCACCCAGGCGCATGTGACCCTAGGATCGGCCCTGGGGAGCATCACCTGGATCACATCCCGATCAGCATGTCAACAGAGAAGGTTATACAGCATTACTGCTGCTAGGTGACCAGCTGGGGGCTTGGCTCTCTATAACCAATAGTGCCAGCCTTCCCCTGCAAGCACCCATAATGTCACCAGCCAGTGCCGATCCTGACCTCCCTGGGGCCCTAAGCAAAATTCTGCAAAGGGGCCCTCTACCTGACCCGTGAATAATGGGCGTTGTTTAAGCGTAATATTGAACGTGGCTTAAAGGGGCGTGACTCAAAGGGGTGTGGTTAGAGTCTGAGATGAACGAGGGATGGAGGGAGAAACAAAGGAAGAAAGAGAGAGAGAGAGAGAGAGGAAGTAAAAAAAGAGGGATGGAGGGAAAGCAGGCCCAGATCCTACACCGCAATAGAAATATGAGTATTCCAGAAAGTTTAACAATCAGCAGATCAAGATTCTCCAAACACCTGGTGTTAGCAATTCAATCATCCCGGCACCATGGTTGTTATGGTGTCAGGGTGATTAAAGCGCATTATTTCTATTATTACATTGTAATATAAAATTAAATCATTCAACTCACCATAATGCAGAATCAGTGGGAGCCCTGATGTCACTGTCCCCAGCCAGCAGAGTGCCTCCCTAAATTTCAGGTGTCCCCAGCCAGCGGAGTGCCTCCTTACATTTCAGGTGTCCCTAGCCAGTGGAGTGCCTCCTTACATCTCAGCAGTCCCCAGCGGAGTACCTCCTTACATCTCAGGTGTCCCCAGCGGAGTGCCTCCTTACATCTCAGGTGTCCCCAGCGGAGTGCCTCCTTACATCTCAGGTGTCCCCAGCGGAGTGCCTCCTTACATTTCAGGTGTCCCCAGCGGAGTGCCTCCTTATATTTCTGGTGTCCCCAGCGGAGTGCCTCCTTACATCTCAGGTGTCCCCAGCCAGCGGAGTGCCTCCTTACATCTCAGGTGTCCCCAGCCAGCGGAGTGCCTCCTTACATTTCAGGTGTCCCCCCCAGTGCCGGCCTAAGACATTGTGCTGCCTGGTACCAAGAATTAAATGCTGCCCCCCCCAAAAAAAAATTACGCCCACCAAAAGGATATAATTTTATATCATGATAACTTAAGAGGATCTGTCATGGCTCTATACATGCATGTAGCTGTATAAAGAGGACTTGTCATGGCTCTATTCATGTATGTAGGAAAATAAAGAGGACCTGTCATGGCTTTATTCATGTATAGGAGTATAACGGTCATGGCACTATACGTGTATATATATATATATATATATATATATATATATAAGTATAAAGAGGACTTGCCTGGCTCTATACATGTATATACGAAAATAAAGAGGACCTGTCATGGCTCTATACAGGTATGTAGAAGTATAAAGAGGACCTGTCATGGCTCCATACATGTATATAGGAGTATAAAAGGACCTGTGTGTGGCCGCGATGTCAGCCGGCCACCCGCGATCGCTCCACAGAAAGCCAGAACGGGGATCTGTCAATGTAAACAGACAGATCCCCATTCTGACAGGGGAGGAGAGACAGATCTGCTGTTCCTAGTGATTAGGAACAGAGATCTCTCTCCTCCTTCAGTCAGTCCAGTCCCCCCAGTTAGAAACACCTCCCAGGAAACACATTTAACCCCTTTCCTGCCAGTGACATTTACACAGTAATCAGTGCATTTTTATAGCACAAATCGCTGTATAAATGTCACTGGTCCCAAAAATGTGTCAAAAGTGTTCGATCTGTTCACCGCAATTTCACAGTCTCACTGAAAATCGCGGATCGCCGCCATTACTAGTAAAAAAAAAATATTAATAAAAATGCCATAAGTCTATCCCCTATTTTGTAGACGCTATAACCTTTGTGCAAACTAATCAATATACACTTATTGCGTTTTTTTTTTACCAAACATATGTAGAAGAATACATATTGGCCTAAACTGATATAGAAATACCACCAACAGAAAGCTCTATTTGTGGGAAAAAAAGGACGTAAATTTTGTTTGAGTACACCATCGCACGACCGCACAATTGTCAGTTAAGTCGACGCAGTGCCGTATCGCAAAACAAAATTAGTGAAGTGCATCATTTCTATTATTACATTGTTATATAATTTAACCACCTCCCTACAGTGCACGAAAACCCCCTTCCTGCCCAAGCCATTTTTCAGCTTTCAGCGCTGTCACACTTTGAATGACAATTGCGCAGTCCTGCGATGTGGCTCCCAAACAAAATTTGCGTCCTTTTTTTTCCAGAAATAGAGCTTTCTTTTGGTGGTATTTGATCACCTCTGCGGTTTTTATTTTTTGCGCTATAAACAAAAGAAGAGCGTCCAGTTTGGAAAAAAAACACTATTTTTTACTTTTTGCTATAATAAATACCCATTTTTTTTTTCAATTAAATTTTCCTCAGTTTTGGCCGATACGTATTCTTCTACATATTTTTGGTAAAAAAGAAAAATCGCAATAAGCGCGTATTGATTGGTTTGCGCAAAAGTTATAGCGTCTACAAAATAGGGGATAGATTTATAGCATTTATTTTTTAATTTTTTTTATTAGTAATGGCGGCGATCTGCGATTTTTATTGTGACTGCGATATTGTGGCGGACACATCGGACACTTTTGACACATTTTTGGGACCATTCACATTTATACAGCGATCCCTGCTATAAAAATGCATTGATTACTGTATAAATGTGACTGGCAGGGAAGGGGTTAACCACTAGGGGGCGGGAAGGGGTTAAATATGTTCCCTCAATGTGTTCTAACTGTGGGGGGAGGTGACTGACTGGGGGAGGTGACCGATGGTTGTCCCTATGTACAAGGGACACACCATCGGTCCCCTCTCCCTCACAGGACTTGGATCTCTGTGTTTACACACACAGATCCACTTTCCTGCTGAATTCCCAGGCAATCGCGGGTGCCCGGCGGCAATCGCGGCCACCGGGCACGCGCATTGGGTCCTTGGGAACGCGGCTGGCGCGCGCGCGCCCCCTAGCTTGTTTTAAAGGCAGGACGTCATATGACGTCCTGTCAGAACGAGAGTGTCCTCCACCCGCCGTCAATTGACGGTGGGCGGGGGACAAGTGGATATAAAATAGTTCAACTCACCATAATACAGAATCAGTGGGAGCCTGAGCGTGTCTCTTGCCAACGTCACCTGCCACCAGATGCGGATTGTCACTTGCCACATGTTGCGGATTGTCACTTGCCACGACGCCACCTGCCACACATTGCGGGTTGTCACTTGCCACACGTTGCGGATTGTCACTTGCCACAACGTCACACATTGCGTTTTGTCACTTGCCACAACGTCACTTGCCACACATTGCGGATTGTCACTTGCCACAACGCTACCTGCCACACATTGCAGATTGTCACTTGCCACTTCACCTGCCACATGTAGCGGATTGTCACTTGCCACGACGCCACCTGCCACACATTGCGGGTTGTCACTTGCCACGACGTCAGACATTGCGTTTTGTCACTTGCCACAACGTCACTTGCCACACATTGAGGATTGTCACTTGCCACACATTGCGGATTGTCACTTGCCACTTGCCACAACGCTACCTGCCACACATTGCAGATTGTCACTTGCCACTTCACCTGCCACATGTAGCATATTGCCATTTGCTGTGTCCCAGAGTGAAGGCAGGCAGGAGAAAGATGACAGAGAAGAGGGGGGGTCTGCTGACAGAGAAGAGGGGGGGCGGCTGACATTGAGGAGGGGGAGCCGGCTGACATTGAGGAGGGGGGGCGGCTGACTTTGAAGAGGGAGGGGGGCGGCTGACATTGAGGAGGGGGAGCGGCTGACATGGAGGAGGGGGGGCGGCTGACATTGAGGAGGGGGGGGGCGGCTGACATTGAGGAGGGGGGGTGGCTGACATTGAGGAGGGGGGGGCGGCTGACATTGAGGAGGGGGGGCGGCTGACATTGAGGAGGGGGGGCAGCTGACATTGAGGAGGGGGGGCGGCTGACATTGAGGAGGGGGGGCTGACATTAAAGAGGGGGGGCGGCTGACATTGAGGAGGGAGGGGGCGGCTGACGTGGAGGAGGGGGGGGCGGCTGACATTGAGGAGGGGGGGCGGCTGACATTGAGGAGGGGGTGGGCAGCTGACAGAGAGGGTGAGAGAGACGGACCTCAGAAGATAGTGACACTCAGCGAGTTAGGAGCACACCCCCCCCTGAGCCCTTCTATAGCTCAGCAGCGGCAAGGGGGAACAAATTAGAGGCGGAGCCGGCTGGCTACAGTGAGCTGCGGCACCGCCCACCCCTTTCCCCCACAGGTCACAGTCTCAGATGACAGACAGACCGGGGGCGGGGGTGGGCGGGGGTGGGCGGCGCCGCAGCGCTATTTTGGCAGGATCCCTCCCTTCTCATCCTGGTCTTCGGGAAAATGGCGGCCGGCGGAGACATTATCTCCGCCGGCCGCGGACCTCTAGCGGTGGCGGCGGGGCCCCGAGTATTACTCGGGGCCCTACGCAGCTTGCGTAGTCCGCGTATAGGGCGGATCGGCCCTGTTACCAGCACTAGGTCCTAATAGACTGCCAAGGACACCGATGCCAGACCAGTGCTGTGAATAGCAGGGACAGGACAGCTGGGGAACCCCAGAGTGGCAGAACACCAGGGCCCGGTGGCAAGACAACCTTTGCAACCACTGCTTTGGACCCTTATATTTTCTTGGTGTGCTGGTGACATATATCTCTTGTTTTCTGCCACCCTGGGGGGCCCCAGTATAGTAGGAAGGGAGCTCACTGCAGAACATGTGAAATGGCCTGTTGTGGGATCGTAGTAAAGGGCCCCAGGATATATATATTGTGACAGCAGGAAGGTAAAGTCACCTGGTTGCATCCAGGGGGGTAGATATATTTCGCCCAGATTCAGGCTTTACGCCGATTTATACAGCTAGGTGGAGAGTTGTATAAGCCCAGCTGAGACTAGTGGGCTCATTGATGACTCATACCTCTAGGGAGAGGGCTGGGCGTCGTGCAGGCAGGGAGTTGATGAGGCCAGCTGAAGCCTGTCAGTTCGTTTAAGGCCTCTATAAAAACTCCCAGATTCATTAGATGTTAGCTCATGCCTGGAAGCAGACCTGTGTGGACTGTCTAGGGAGAGTGAACCCCTGTGCGGTGAGAGAAAGCCTGTGTGGCTATATTTTGCTTGGACATTTAAAACCAGGGACTAGGACAGCACTAGGCTGATCCCAGTTGTTAGTTAGGAAACCTGTATGTTTAGTCAGAGGTCAAGTTGACCAGGATTTATTTTGTTTGTTTCTTTTGCTTTGCTGTGTTTTTGTCACTGTAAATAGAAAATAAACGGCACCTTTTTGATTTTGAAAACCACAACCTCCGTCTGCTGGGCCTGTTTTTGTGTGGGGAGCCCATCCCGGGGGTCACACACACCCGCTGCCGAGCTAACCCCCTCACAGTTGGTGGAGAATGCGGGCAGTTTTTTTTTAAGCCAGCATGGAGGAGATACTGAAACAGCTGGCTCTAGCAAATGCCAATCAACAGCAGACAAATGCAGGTTTGCAAAAGAGCCTTGCAGCTCAACAACAGAACTTCGCAGCCCAGCAGCAAGCTCATCAACAGAGCCTTGCAGCCCAGCAGCAAGCTCACCAACAGAGTCTGGAAGCTCAGCAACAAGCCCAGCAACGATCTGAGGCCCGCTTCATAGACCTATTACAGAAGCAAGAGCAGAGACTACAACAAATGGAAGCAGTAATGCAGCAACGTCCGCAGACCAGTGAGGAAAGCCGTCCCACTAATACCGCGTCCTTTGGGGTGAGTCGTTTATTGACAAAAATGACTGGAGAGGATGATCCAGAGGTATTTTTGACCACGTTTGAAAGGACTGCTGAAAGAGAAAAGTGGCCTGAGGAGCAGTGGGCTGGACTGGTGGCTCCTCTGTTAACGGGTGAATCGCAGAAAGCTTACTATGACCTAGAGCCTGACCAAGCAAAAGACTATGTGATGCTAAAAGCTGAAATATTGGCAAGGCTGGGTGTCACCCTGGCTGTCCGGGCTCAGCGTGTGCATAACTGGACTTTCCAGCTTGGAAAACCCCCCAGGTCTCAAATGTATGATCTCATTCACCTGAGCAGAAAGTGGCTACAGCCAGAGACTTTGTCCGCACCAAAGATTGTGGAACGTGTTGTAATGGATCGGTTTTTGAGAGCTCTTCCTACTGCCATCCAAAAGTGGGTAAGCCATGGAGACCCAGAGACGGCCGATGGTCTTGTGGATCGTGTGGAGAAATACTTGGCTACAGAGAACCTGACGGCCTCTTCCAGAGACACTCGGACTTTCCACCCTAAGACCAGACCATCCCCAGGGGCGGATAAGATGATTCCAAGGGGTAAGGGTGGAGAGAGTGAGAGGGTGGGAGCTCTACCCCAAGTTTGGCGAGAACAGCCTGGGAAATCAGCGGCTCAAGAGGCGGCAAGAAGGATCATTTGCTACCGCTGCCGGCAAGCGGGACATATTGCAGCAAATTGCCCGGTTTTGGAGGAACCCATGCAGTGTGACTTTCTGACGGGCAGACGTCAGTCGCTGTGTGCGACAGTCGCATGCACTGCCATTCGGGGAACTGAGAAACATTTATGCAAAATGTGTATTAATGGTAGAAATGTTGTGGTATTGCTGGATTCAGGTAGCCTTGTGACCCTGATAAAGGCTGAATTAGTTAAAACAGAGGTCTCTGGGAATAGCAAGGTAGCTGTTATTTGTGTGCATGGGGACACCCGAGAGTATCCAGTGACTACAGTGTGTTTCGAGACCCCCAAAGGTACCCTTTCTCATCCAGTGGGCTTAGTGTCTCAGTTACCGCATGACGCCATTGTGGGAAGGGATTTTCCGAAGTTCTGGGAAATGTGGGATGATCCTGAGCCCCCCACTGGTGCCCCTATGTACCAGGAATATGATAGCCAGAACTCCTCTGAGAGTGGTGAGGACTCTCCCGAATTTCCCTTGTCAGTATTGGCAGGGGAGACTCAAGAAACTGGAGAGGAGCCCACCTCCTCAGACGAAAACCTACCGTCTGTGGAGTTTTCTGATCTTGAGGTTCACAGGGAAAACTTTGCCACAGAACAGTTGAAAGACCCCGCCCTAATAAAGGCACGGGAAAACGTAGTGAAAATAGATGGCGAGTTAGTGAACCCAGATAATACCTGCACTTACCCATACTTCAGCGTAGAGAAGGACCTACTGTATCGGGTGGCAAAAAGGGCAGAAGAAACCGTTGAGCAGCTTGTGGTGCCCAAACCTTACAGGAAGTTGGTGTTGGAGTTGGCCCATGGGCACATTCTTGGAGGTCATCTGGGGACAGAGAAAACCCGAGAGAGGGTATTACAGAGATTCTATTGGCCTGGGGTGATGAAGGACATAGAAAATTATTGTTCCTCCTGCCCTGTGTGTCAGAGGTCGGCCCCGATGCCACACTTCCGTAGCCCGCTGGTCCCTCTACCCATCATTGAGGTCCCGTTTGAGAGAATCGCAATGGATTTGGTAGGTCCTATAATCAAGTCCGCTAGGGGGCACCAGTACATATTGGTTATAATGGACTATGCCACCCGTTATCCAGAAGCGATCCCTCTCAGAAATACCTCGGCCAAAACCATAGCCAAAGAGCTATCTCTTGTTTTTAGCCGGGTGGGTATTTGTAAAGAACTGCTTACGGACCAAGGTACACCCTTTATGTCCCGGGTTATGAAGGAGCTGTGTAAATTGTTCAAAGTGACGCAATTACGTACATCTGTGTATCACCCCCAAACCGATGGGCTGGTTGAAAGATTCAACAAAACCCTAAAACAAATGTTGAAGAAAGTGGTGGATAGGGATGGAAAGGATTGGGACTGTCTACTTCCTTATTTGATGTTTGCTATTAGGGAGGTGCCCCAATCCTCTACGGGATTCTCCCCCTTTGAGTTACTGTATGGGAGACACCCAAGAGGGCTGTTGGATATTGCCAAGGAAACTTGGGAAAGTGAGAGTTCTCCCCACAGGAGTGTGATTGAGCATGTCGCCCTGATGCAAGATCGAATTGCACAGGTAATGCCCATCGTGAAGGAACATTTGGCCCAAGCGCAGTTGGCACAGCAGAGAGTGTACAACCGTGGAGCCAAGACCCGTACCTTTTCCCCGGGGGATAGGATATTGGTACTTGTCCCTACGGTTGAAAGTAAATTCCTTGCCAAATGGCAAGGCCCCTACGAGATAATGGAAAAAGTGAGCGAAGTGAATTACAAGGTCAGACAACCAGGAAGGCGAAAGCCCGAACAGATCTATCACGTTAATCTGTTGAAAGCCTGGAGGGATAGAGAGTCCCTAGTCGCAGACACTTGGTCACCAGCTCAAACTGGTTGCGTGATTCCTGAGGTTGGAATCGCAGCCACCTTGTCACAACCCCAACAACAGGAGGTTAAGGAGTTTGTGCTTCGCAACAAGGAGGTATTCTCTGAGCTGCCGGGACAAACATCTGGGGTAGAGCATGACATTATTACCCCGCCCGGTGAAAGGGTGAAGTTAAAACCCTATCGGATCCCAGAGGCCCGACGGGAGGCAATACGGGAGGAAGTACAGAAAATGCTGAACTTAGGGGTGATAGAGGAGTCCCAAAGTGATTGGTCTAGTCCCATTGTGTTGGTGCCTAAACCGGATGGGAGCTGGCGATTTTGTAACGATTTTCGTCAGTTGAACAAAGTTACAAAATTTGACACCTACCCCATGCCACGTATAGATGAGTTGATCGACCGGCTGGGAACAGCCCGATACATGACGACTCTTGACCTCACAAAAGGGTATTGGCAAATCCCCCTGGCCAAGTCAGCCAAAGAGAAAACCGCATTTGTAACCCCAGACGGGGCGTTCCAATATAAAAGAATGCCGTTCGGGTTACAGAATGCGCCGGCCACATTCCAGCGGAAAATGGACCAGATGCTGAGGCCCCATCGGAAGTATGCTGCGGCTTACCTGGATGACGTAATTGTCCATAGCACAGATTGGGCCTCACATCTGCCAAAAGTGCAAGCAGTCCTGGACTCTGTTCGGGAAGCAGGGTTTACGGCTAACCCCAAGAAGTGTACCATTGGGCAGGAGGAGGCCAAATATCTTGGGTACACCATTGGGAGGGGAGTAATAAAACCCCAACTCAACAAAGTCGAGGCCATCCAGAGTTGGCCACGTCCCAACAGCAAGAAGCAGGTACGAGCCTTTCTGGGAATCGCTGGGTATTATCGGCGATTCATTCCCCACTTTGCTTCTAAGGCTGTGCCCCTAACCAACCTGACGAAGGGGAAAGGGTCGGTCATGATTAAATGGACCCCCGAGGCTGAGGCAGCATTCCAATTCTTGAAACAAGCCTTATGTAGCCAGCCAGTGTTGTACTCACCCGACTTCTCTAAAGACTTTGTCGTACAAAGTGATGCGTCAGATGTGGGGTTAGGAGCAGTATTGTCCCAGGTCTGGAACGGGGAAGAGCACCCAGTCATTTACCTCAGCAGGAAGTTGAAGTCCCATGAGGTAAATTACGCCACCGTTGAAAAGGAGTGTTTAGCGGTGAAGTGGGCTCTAGATTCCCTTCGGTACTACCTGCTAGGTAGGCACTTTGACATGGTTACGGATCACGCTCCGTTAAAGTGGATGGCTCAAAACAAGGAAACAAATAGAAGAGTGAATAGGTGGTTCCTGGCCCTCCAGGAATTCAACTTCACAGTAAAGCATCGCCCTGGCGTTCAAATGGGGAATGTGGATGCTTTGTCTCGAGTACATGAATGCCTGATTGCTGGTGTTCCAACCCCGAGGTTAAAACAAGAGGGGGGGGTATGTGACAGCAGGAAGGTAAAGTCACCTGGTTGCATCCAGGGGGGTAGATATATTTCGCCCAGATTCAGGCTTTACGCCGATTTATACAGCTAGGTGGAGAGTTGTATAAGCCCAGCTGAGACTAGTGGGCTCATTGATGACTCATACCTCTAGGGAGAGGGCTGGGCGTCGTGCAGGCAGGGAGTTGATGAGGCCAGCTGAAGCCTGTCAGTTCGTTTAAGGCCTCTATAAAAACTCCCAGATTCATTAGATGTTAGCTCATGCCTGGAAGCAGACCTGTGTGGACTGTCTAGGGAGAGTGAACCCCTGTGCGGTGAGAGAAAGCCTGTGTGGCTATATTTTGCTTGGACATTTAAAACCAGGGACTAGGACAGCACTAGGCTGATCCCAGTTGTTAGTTAGGAAACCTGTATGTTTAGTCAGAGGTCAAGTTGACCAGGATTTATTTTGTTTGTTTCTTTTGCTTTGCTGTGTTTTTGTCACTGTAAATAGAAAATAAACGGCACCTTTTTGATTTTGAAAACCACAACCTCCGTCTGCTGGGCCTGTTTTTGTGTGGGGAGCCCATCCCGGGGGTCACACACACCCGCTGCCGAGCTAACCCCCTCACAATATATATATATATATATATATATATATAAATATATATTGTGAGGGGGTTAACTCAGCAGCGGGTGTGTGTGACCCCCTGGATGGGTTCACCACACAAAAACAGGCACAGCAGACAGTGGTAGGAGAAAACAAAAGGGTGTGGTTTTATTTGAACTATATACAGACAAAAATACAGCAAAAACAAAAGAAACAGGAAAAGAAATCCTGGTCAACTTGACCGCTCACTACACACGTTGGTGTCCCTAACTAACAACTGGGTACAGCCTTGTGCTGTCCCAGTCCCTAGCTCCCTGCTTTTAGAAGTTCTTAGCAATAACCACACAGGCTTTGGCTCACCGCACAGAGATCACACTCCCCAGACTATCCACACAGATCTGGTTTCAGGTTGGAACATCTCCCTTAGCATGCTGGGAGTTCTTGTAGAGGCCCTAATGAGCCCACTTACTTCAGCTGGGCTCATTAACTCTTTCCCTGCAAGACTCCCAGCACTCCCCCTAGTGGTATAAATCGACATAAAGCCTGAATCTAGGACATATATACCTTCCATCCTGGATGCAACCTGGTGATTTTACCTGCCTGCTGTCACAATATATATATATATTGTGAGGGGGTTGGCTCGGCAGCGGGTGTGTGTGACCCCCGAGATGGGCTCCCCACACAAAAACAGGCCCAGCAAACGGAGGTTGTGGTTTTCAAAATCAAAAAGGTGCGGTTTATTTTCTATTTACAGTGACAAAACACAGCAAAGAAAAAGAAACATAAACAAAATAAATCCTGGTCAACTTGACCTCTGACTAAACATACAGGTTTCCTAACTAACAACTGGGATCAGCCTAGTGCTGTCCTAGTCCCTAAGTCCCTGGTTTTAAATGTCCAAGCAAATAGCCACACAGGCTTTGTCTCACCGCACAGGGGTTCACTCTCCCTAGACAGTCCACACAGGTCTGGGTCCAGGCATGAGCTAACATCTAATGAAGCTGGGAGTTCTTATAGAGGCCTAAATGAGCTGACAAGCTTCAGCTGGTCTCATCAACTCCCTGTCTGCACGACGCCCCACACTCTCCCTAGAGGTATGAGTCATCCATGAGCCCACTAGTCTCAGCTGGGCTTATACAACTCTCCACCTAGTTGTATAAGTCGGCGTAAAGCCTGAATCTGGGCGAAATATATCTACCCCCCTGGATGCAACCAGGTGACTTTACCTTCCTGCTGTCACATACCCCCCCCCCTCTTGTTTTAACCTCGGGGTTGGAACACCAGCAATCAGGCATTCATGTACTCGAGACAAAGCATCCACATTCCCCATTTGAACGCCAGGGCGATGCTTTACTGTGAAGTTGAATTCCTGGAGGGCCAGGAACCCCCTATTCACTCTTCTATTTGTTTCCTTGTTTTGAGCCATCCACTTTAACGGAGCGTGATCCGTAACCATGTCAAAGTGCCTACCTAGCAGGTAGTACCGAAGGGAATCTAGAGCCCACTTCACCGCTAAACACTCCTTTTCAATGGTGGCGTAATTTACCTCATGGGACTTCAACTTCCTGCTGAGGTAAATGACTGGGTGCTCTTCCCCGTTCCAGACCTGGGACAATACTGCTCCTAACCCCACATCTGACGCATCACTTTGTACGACAAAGTCTTTAGAGAAGTCGGGTGAGTACAACACTGGCTGGCTACATAAGGCTTGTTTCAAGAATTGGAATGCTGCCTCAGCCTCGGGGGTCCATTTAATCATGACCGACCCTTTCCCCTTCGTCAGGTTGGTTAGGGGCACAGCCTTAGAAGCAAAGTGGGGAATGAATCGCCGATAATACCCAGCGATTCCCAGAAAGGCTCGTACCTGCTTCTTGCTGTTGGGACGTGGCCAACTCTGGATGGCCTCGACTTTGTTGAGTTGGGGTTTTATTACTCCCCTCCCAATGGTGTACCCAAGATATTTGGTCTCCTCCTGCCCAATGGTACACTTCTTGGGGTTAGCCGTAAACCCCGCTTCCCGAACAGAGTCCAGGACTGCTTTCACTTTTGGCAGATGTGAGGCCCAATCTGTGCTATGGACAATTACGTCATCCAGGTAAGCCGCAGCATACTTCCGATGGGGCCTCAGCATCTGGTCCATTTTCCGCTGGAATGTGGCCGGCGCATTCTGTAACCCGAACGGCATTCTTTTATATTGTAACGCCCCGTCTGGGGTTACAAATGCAGTTTTCTCTTTGGCCGACTTGGCCAGGGGGATTTGCCAATACCCTTTTGTGAGGTCAAGAGTCGTCATGTATCGGGCTGTTCCCAGCCGGTCGATCAACTCATCTATACGTGGCATGGGGTAGGTGTCAAATTTTGTAACTTTGTTCAACTGACGAAAATCGTTACAAAATCGCCAGCTCCCATCCGGTTTAGGCACCAACACAATGGGACTAGACCAATCACTTTGGGACTCCTCTATCACCCCTAAGTTCAGCATTTTCTGTACTTCCTCCCGTATTGCCTCCCGTCGGGCCTCTGGGATCCGATAGGGTTTTAACTTCACCCTTTCACCGGGCGGGGTAATGATGTCATGCTCTACCCCAGATGTTTGTCCCGGCAGCTCAGAGAATACCTCCTTGTTGCGAAGCACAAACTCCTTAACCTCCTGTTGTTGGGGTTGTGACAAGGTGGCTGCTATTCCAACCTCAGGAATCACGCAACCAGTTTGAGCTGGTGACCAAGTGTCTGCGACTAGGGACTCTCTATCCCTCCAGGCTTTCAACAGATTAACGTGATAGATCTGTTCGGGCTTTCGCCTTCCTGGTTGTCTGACCTTGTAATTCACTTCGCTCACTTTTTCCATTATCTCGTAGGGGCCTTGCCATTTGGCAAGGAATTTACTTTCAACCGTAGGGACAAGTACCAGTATCCTATCCCCCGGGGAAAAGGTACGGGTCTTGGCTCCACGGTTGTACACTCTCTGCTGTGCTAACTGCGCTTGGGCCAAATGTTCCTTCACGATGGGCATTACCTGTGCAATTCGGTCTTGCATCAGGGCGACATGCTCAATCACACTCCTGTGGGGAGAACTCTCACTTTCCCAAGTTTCCTTGGCAATATCCAACAGCCCTCTTGGGTGTCTCCCATACAGTAACTCAAAGGGGGAGAATCCCGTAGAGGATTGGGGCACCTCCCTAATAGCAAACATCAGATAAGGAAGTAGACAGTCCCAATCCTTTCCATCTCTATCCACCACTTTCTTCAACATTTGTTTTAGGGTTTTGTTGAATCTTTCAACCAGCCCATCGGTTTGGGGGTGATACACAGATGTACGTAATTGCGTCACTTTGAACAATTTACACAGCTCCTTCATAACCCGGGACATAAAGGGTGTACCTTGGTCCGTAAGCAGTTCTTTACAAATACCCACCCGGCTAAACACAAGAGATAGCTCTTTGGCTATGGTTTTGGCCGAGGTATTTCGGAGAGGGATCGCTTCTGGATAACGGGTGGCATAGTCCATTATAACTAATATGTACTGGTGCCCCCTAGCGGACTTGATTATAGGACCTACCAAATCCATGGCGATCCTCTCAAACGGGACCTCAATGATGGGTAGAGGGACCAGCGGGCTACGGAAATGTGGCATCGGGGCCGACCTCTGACACACAGGGCAGGAGGAACAATAATTTTCTATGTCCTTCATCACCCCCGGCCAATAGAATCTCTGTAATACCCTCTCTCGGGTTTTCTCTGTCCCCAGATGACCTCCAAGAATGTGCCCATGGGCCAACTCCAACACCAACTTCCTGTAAGGTTTGGGCACCACAAGCTGCTCAACGGTTTCTTCTGCCCTTTTTGCCACCCGATACAGTAGGTCCTTCTCTACGCTGAAGTATGGGTAAGTGCAGGTATTATCTGGGTTCACTAACTCGCCATCTATTTTCACTACGTTTTCCCGTGCCTTTATTAGGGCGGGGTCTTTCAACTGTTCTGTGGCAAAGTTTTCCCTGTGAACCTCAAGATCAGAAAACTCCACAGACGGTAGGTTTTCGTCTGAGGAGGTGGGCTCCTCTCCAGTTTCTTGAGTCTCCCCTGCCAATACTGATAAGGGAAATTCCGGAGAGTCCTCACCACTCTCAGGGGAGTTCTGGCTATCACATTCCTGGTACATAGGGGCACCAGTGGGGGGCTCAGGATCATCCCACAGTTCCCAGAACTTCGGAAAATCCCTTCCCACAATGGCGTCATGCGGTAACTGAGATACTAAGCCCACTGGATGAGAGAGGGTACCTTTGGGGGTCTCGAAACACACTGTAGTCACTGGATACTCTCGGGTGTCCCCATGCACACAAATAACAGCTACCTTGCTATTCCCAGAGACCTCTGTTTTAACTAACTCAGCCTTTATCAGGGTCACAAGGCTACCTGAATCCAGCAATACCACAACATTTCTACCATTAACACACATTTTGCATAAATGTTTCTCAGTTCCTCGAATGGCAGTGCATGCGACTGTCGCACACAGCGACTGACGTCTGCCCATCAGAAAGTCACACTGCATGGGTTCCTCCACAACCGGGCAATTGGCTGCAATATGTCCCGCTTGCCGGCAGCGGTAGCAAACGATCCTTCTTGCGGCCTCTTGAGCCGCTGATTTCCCAGGCTGTTCTCGCCAAACTTGGGGTAGAGCTCCCACCCTCTCACTCTCTCCACCCTCACCCCTTGGAATCCTCTTATCCGCCCCTGGGGATGGTCTGGTCTTAGGGTGGAAAGTCCGAGTGTCTCTGGAAGAGGCCGTCAGGTTCTCTGTAGCCAAGTATTTCTCCACACGATCCACAAGACCATCGGCCGTCTCTGGGTCTCCATGGCTTACCCACTTTTGGATGGCAGTAGGAAGAGCTCTCAAAAACCGATCCATTACAACACGTTCCACAATCTTTGGTGTGGACAAAGTCTCTGGCTGTAGCCACTTTCTGCTCAGGTGAATGAGATCATACATTTGAGACCTGGGGGGTTTTCCAAGCTGGAAAGTCCAGTTATGCACACGCTGAGCCCGGACAGCCTGGGTGACACCCAGCCTTGCCAATATTTCAGCTTTTAGCATCACATAGTCTTTTGCTTGGTTAGGCTCCAGGTCATAGTAAGCTTTCTGCGATTCACCAGTTAACAGAGGAGCCACCAGTCCAGCCCACTGCTCCTCAGGCCACTTTCTCTTTCAGCGGTCCTTTCAAATGTGGTCAAAAATACCTCTGGATCATCCTCTCCAGTCATTTTTGTCAATAAACGACTCACCCCAAAGGACGCGGTATTAGTGGGACGGCTTTCCTCACTGGTCTGCGGACGTTGCTGCATTACTGCTTCCATCTGTTGTTGTAGTCTCTGCTCTTGCTTCTGCAACAGGTCTATGAAGCGGGCCTCAGATTGCTGCTGGGCTTGTTGCTGAGCCTCCAGACTCTGTTGCAAAGTTGCGTTTGTCTGCTGCTGGGCTGCAAGGCTCTGTTGATGAGCTTGCTGCTGGGCTGCGAAGTTCTGTTGTTGAGCTGCAAGGCTCTGTTGATGAGCTGCAAGGCTCTTTTGCAAACCTGCATTTGTCTGCTGTTGATTGGCATTTGCTAGAGCCAGCTGCTTCAGTATCTCCTCCATGCTGGCTTAAAAAAAAACTGCCACTGGTTCTCCACCAACTGTGAGGGGGTTGGCTCGGCAGCGGGTGTGTGTGACCCCCGAGATGGGCTCCCCACACAAAAACAGGCCCAGCAAACGGAGGTTGTGGTTTTCAAAATCAAAAAGGTGCGGTTTATTTTCTATTTACAGTGACAAAACACAGCAAAGAAAAAGAAACATAAACAAAATAAATCCTGGTCAACTTGACCTCTGACTAAACATACAGGTTTCCTAACTAACAACTGGGATCAGCCTAGTGCTGTCCTAGTCCCTAAGTCCCTGGTTTTAAATGTCCAAGCAAATAGCCACACAGGCTTTGTCTCACCGCACAGGGGTTCACTCTCCCTAGACAGTCCACACAGGTCTGGGTCCAGGCATGAGCTAACATCTAATGAAGCTGGGAGTTCTTATAGAGGCCTAAATGAGCTGACAAGCTTCAGCTGGTCTCATCAACTCCCTGTCTGCACGACGCCCCACACTCTCCCTAGAGGTATGAGTCATCCATGAGCCCACTAGTCTCAGCTGGGCTTATACAACTCTCCACCTAGTTGTATAAGTCGGCGTAAAGCCTGAATCTGGGCGAAATATATCTACCCCCCTGGATGCAACCAGGTGACTTTACCTTCCTGCTGTCACAATATATATATATATTGTAAACTTTTGGGGATTATAGCTCCACGGGACCAAGTGCATAAACTGTTGAACTTGAACAAAAAGGCTTTTATTTGTAAATAAACCAAAAATAAAGCTTCATTCAGCACACAGGAAAAATATAAAAAACAAAGTCCGCTTATCTCCAGCATAAAGTAAAGTCCTGCTTGTCTTCAGCACAATACAAATTAAAGAAAAGGCACATACAGTTTTTGTAGAGGGGTCTTCACCCCAGAACTTCCAGAGCCCTTGCTGAATCGTTAACAGCTCCCAGCATTCACACAGCTCATCTTCACAGGTGCAATCCCCATACTCCTTTCACAACAACTCTAGCACCACTTCCTGTTTTATGAGCTGTTTCCTGGAAGCCTTTAACCCCCTGTGTGCTGACTCCCAGTGGTCAGGAGTGGAGGCTCTATCCCACCCGAATATCACTTTAGAGCCTCCGAAATTCCAGGCCCCAAATAACTCTCTATCAAGACAAAGAGGACTACGAGCCAGTCCTCTCTGGACTACTTCTTTTGCCGGGAATTCCTCACACACTCTGGGTGACCCCCTGAACACCATCACCACTCCTTAAAGGGACCACAACCCAAATATTGGTGCTATATAGCATCCGTCCAGGACCCAACCTTGGCGTCCTGTACATATCCCCCCCCTGCCTCAACGCGGAGGTGTTGGAGGCACCATTCAAAATCATACAATGGACTCGGGAGAGGGCATTCTGATGTTGTCTCCCGGGTCTGTGCTCTACCACGAAATTGAACTCCTGGAGAGAAAGGAACCACCATGTTACCCTGGCATTGGTGTGCTTGTTTTTCCTCATCCAGGTAAGGGGAGCGTGGTCTGACATCAAGCGAAACCTCCTACCTAGGAGGAAATATCGTAGGGAGTCCAAAGCCCACTTGATGGCAAGACACTCCCGCTCCAGCACAGCGTAGTTTTTCTAAGCTGCCGTCAGCTTCCTACTAAGAAAAACTACGGGGTGCTCTTCCCCATTGATTTCCTGCGACAGGACTGCTCCCAACCCCTTACTTGAAGCGTCTGTCTGCACTACAAAATCCTTTGCGAAATCCGGAGCTACAAGCATTGGATCCTGGCACAATGCCGTCTTAAGCTTTTGAAAAGCTTTCTCGGCCTCGGCATTCCACTTTATCATCACCGACTTTCTGCCCTTGGTCAAGTCAGTCAGCGGTGCAGCAATGGTGGCGAAGTTGGGAACAAACCTATAATAGCCAACTATGCCCAAAAACGCTCTGACCTGCTTCTTGGTTAGGGGACGGGGCCAGTCCTGTATGGCTTCCACCTTACTCATTTGGGGCTTCACTAGCCTCCTACCCACAATATACCCTAGGTACTTGGCTTCCTCGACCCCAACGGCACACTTTTCCGGATTGATGGTGAACCCTGCTCTTCTCAAGGAGTCTACGACTGCCTGAACCCGGGGAAGATGGGACTCCCAATCAGTGTTGAAGATGACTATGTCATCTAAGTAGACGGAAGCGTACCGTTGATGTGGACGCAAAGTTTTGTCCATGGCCCTTCGGACCGTGGCAGGGGCAGAGTGTAGACCAAATGGCCTCCTTTTGTATTGGAAGTGGCCTTCCGGGGTAGAGAAGGCTGTTTTCTCCCTGGCTTCCTTGGTCAGGGGAATCTGCCAGTACCCTTTTGTGAGGTCCAGCGTGGTGATATACCTGGCAGGACCTAATCTCTCAATTAGCTCATCTACCCGTGGCATGGGATATGCATCAAACTTGGAGACTTCATTAAGTTTTCTGAAGTCGTTACAGAAGCAGAGGGTGCCGTTGGGTTTGGGTACCAACACGATTGGACTCGACCAATCGCTCTGTGACTTTTCAATGATTCCAAGTTCGAGCATTCTTTTAACCTCTTCAGATACTGCCACCCTATGAGCTTCTGGGATACGGTAAGGCTTTAACCGGATTTTTACATTGGGCTCAGTTACAATGTCATGCTTGAAGACGTTGGTGAGACCGGGCAATCCTGAAAACATGACCCTATTTCTTTGCAGAAACTCTTTTGGTTGCTGGGTTTGGGGTCTAGTTAGGGTGGCAGCAACCTGCGCCAGGTCGATCCCTGCATGGTCCCCTGACTGTACCCCTACCACAGCGGATACCTGTTCTCTGTCTCTCCAGGGTTTCAACAAATTTATGTGATAGATTTGGTAGGGTTTTCTTTTCCCTGGCTGGTGTACCTTGTAGTTCACCTCACCTACTTTCTACCTGAAACGGGCCTTGCCACTTGGCCAAGAATTTGCTCTCCACCGTGGGTATTAGAACAGCCACCCGGTCTCCTACTTGAAACTGTCTAATTTTAGCCGACCGGTTATACACTCTTCTTTGGGCATTCTGAGCCTTCTGCATGTGCTCCCTCACCAGCGGCATCACCTTAGCCACCCTCTCTTGCATTTGAGAGATATGCTCTACCACGGTTTTATGTGGTGAGGACTCACTTTCCCACGTTTCCTTTACTAGATCGAGCAACCCCCGGGGCCTTCATCCATACACTAGCTCAAACGGTGAGAAGTCCGTGGATGCTTGTGGAACCTCCCGGATGGCAAACAACAAGGCAAGGAGTAACATATCCCAACCCTTCCCGTCTTTCTGGACCACTCTTTTCAACATGGACTTTAGAGTTTTATTAAAACTCTCGACTAGGCCATCGGTCTGCGGGTGATAGACGGACGTCCGCAACTGCTTAATCTGAAACAGTTTGCACAAGTCCGCCATCACCTTTGACATAAAAGGTGTGCCCTGGTCCGTCAGCATCTCTTTGGGGAACCCAGTTCGTGAGAACATTTGAAATAACTCCCGGGCAATGACCTTAGAGGAAGCTTTCCTCAAAGGGATTGCTTTTGGATACCTAGTTGCGTAATCTAGGATGACTAATATGTATTGGTGCCCCCTTGCCGACTTTACCAGGGGTCCCACCAGATCCATAGCGATCCGCTCGAATGGGACCTCAATAATTGGCAAGGGTACTAGAGGGTTTCTATAGTGGGGCACTGGGGCAGTTAACTGGCAAATGGGACAAGATGCACAATATCTTTTAACCTCGGCCTTTACCCCTGGCCAGTAAAACCGGTCAGTTATCCTGGCCTCTGTTGTCTCCGCCCCCAGGTGTCCTCCCAGTGCGTCGTTGTGGGCTAGATCAAGGAGCATCCGCCTATACATTTGGGGAACCAGCAACTGCTCTACAGTTTCCCCTCTGCTCTCAGCTACTCGATATACCAAGTCCCCCTTCAACGCAAAATGAGGAAACCTCAGATCTGCCCCTGGCATTTGTAAGACCCCATTAATAACAAGAACCTGCTCTCGAGCATTGATCAGGGTAGGATCCTGTAATTGGGCGGTGCCAAATGCACCCTTGGATACATCCAGGTCTGGATGCACTGGCCTCGAGGATGTTTCCCCCTCATCCTCCTCAACCGGAAAGAGCTCCTCATCATCCTCCTCCAGCATAACTTGTAATGGGAAAACTCCCCCCCCCCCTCAGAGATCAACTCGGTTTTAAGACCTGGAACAGGAACATTATCATCCAAATTAGCATTCTCTGTAATTTCATTGTCAATGACGGGTATCTTCATATTAGAGGGGTGTGTTGTGGGGGTTTCAGGCCCGGACCCCTCAGACTCTGTCCCTTCCAGGTCCAGTGTCCCCAGTTCTCCTGGCAGCCCCATCTGTACCTGGTTCCACAGTTCGAGAAATAGTGGACAGTCCCACCCCACTATGATGTCATGTATTAAACTTTTTACCACCCCAACCTCTTGTGTAACTGAGGTATGGCCATAGGAAACCGTCACGGGGACCAGGGGGTACTCCCTGGTGTCCCCATGGATACACACTACCCGTAGAGTCTTATTTACTGGGCCGAGTTTCCCAACCACCCTGGCATGTACAAGTGTTACCATGCTACCGGAGTCCAGTAGAGCCCTGGCAGGAAGGTGGTTCAGCCAGATCAAGATGAGTGGCACACGCTCTTTGCACATAGAAGGAGCTTCTCCGACCAGTCCCACAGTCCATAGGCTCCTCCTGCAGTGGGCACTGTGCCCGGGTATGCCCCCAGGACTGACATCGCCAACACTGTAGGTCCCCCATCTTAGGGACAGGAACCAACCTTTGCGGTTCTGCGGAAGATGATGCAGGTTTGCGGGTTTCAATGTAAGGCAGGGCTTCTCTCCTAGGTGCTGTGGCTGGTCTGGTTGCCCTTAGTATGGGTTCCCGACGCTTGGCAGGCCCAAGCAGGTCCTCTACCACGGTATATCTTTCGACCAACTCAACCAGCTGGTCAGCAGTTGCAGGGTCTCAATGGCTTACCTAGTGCTGTAGGTCATCTGGCAGGGACCGCAGGTACCAGTCCATCACCACCCGTTCCACCATTTGTGGGCCTGACAATTTTTCCGGCTGCAGCCATTTTTTCACCAGCTGCACTAGTTTGTGCATTTGGGACCTAGGCGGTCGGTCATGTTTGTACCGCCAGCGATGCATCCTCTGAGCCCGGACGGCTGTAGTCACTCCCAGGCGGGCCAGGATCTCTGCCTTCAGCCGCTCATAGTGGCTGATGTGCTCAGATGGGAGGTCAAAATAAGCCTTTTGCGGGTCACCGGTGAGGAAAGGGGAGATAATGCCAGCCCATTGGTCACGGGGCCACCCCTCTCTCTCTGCTATCCTTTCAAAGGTAGTGAGAAAGGCCTCTACGTCATCACTGGGTGTTAGCTTTTGTAAGAAATGGGTGTCTCTCACGGACACTTGGTTGCCAGCGGCAACGACCGCTTGCTCTCGTCCCTGAGCCAGCCGCTGCACTGCCTCCTGCAAGGCAGCCACCTGTGCTTGAGTGGACTCCTGCTGGGCCATAAACTGGGCGGTTAGCAGCCGTGTGCTTTCCTCATGGCGACGGTTTGCCTCTGCTAAAGCTTGCTGCTGGGTCGCAGTAGCTTTCTGCTGGGTTGCAGTGGCTTGTGCCAAAGCCTTGATGACCTCCTTCATGCCTTTGTCTGCTGTTTGCAATGTCTGAGCTGACTTTACCCAAGACATGCCATAAGCACACTGTCTCTTTAAGTGTCAGTTTGTTTTAAACGTTTTTTGCAGCTGCAAATGCACTTTGCCCGCATTCTCCACCAGTTGTAAACTTTTGGGGATTATAGCTCCACGGGACCAAGTGCATAAACCGTTGAACTTGAACAAAAAGGCTTTTATTTGTAAATAAACCAAAAATAAAGCTTCATTCAGCACACAGGAAAAATATAAAAAACAAAGTCCGCTTATCTCCAGCATAAAGTAAAGTCCTGCTTGTCTTCAGCACAATACAAATTAAAGAAAAGGCACATATCGTTTTTGTAGAGGGGTCTTCGCCCCAGAACTTCCAGAGCCCTTGCTGAATCCTTAACAGCTCCCAGCAGACACACAGCTCATCTTCACAGGTGCAATCCCCATACTCCTTTCACAACAACTCTAGCACCACTTCCTGTTTTGTGAGCTGTTTCCTGGAAGCCTTTAACCCCCTGTGTGCTGACTCCCAGTGGTCAGGAGTGGAGGCTCTATCCCACCCGAATATCACTTTAGAGCCTCCGAAATTCCGGGCCCCAAATAACTCTCTATCAAGACAAAGAGGACTGCGAGCCAGTCCTCTCTGGACTACTTCTTTTGCCGGGAATTCCTCGCCCACTCTGGGTGACCCCCTGAACACCTTCACCACTCCTTAAAGGGACCACAACCCAAATATTGGTGCTATATAGCACCCTTCCAGGACCCAACCTTGGCGTGCTGTACAATATATATATAATTGCATTTTATAGTTGGCCCCCCTACTTTTGTCCCTGTCCCCCCATGTGCCCCCCTAAATATGAAATCTGGAGACGCCACTGCCAAAAGTCTTCTCTAATCTTGATGGTATGTATATCGCCAGATATTTTAGAGCTGATTTTACCCATTTAAATTTAAAATTGGGTTGTATAATTTGCTGTATTGCCATTGGGAGTGCAACCCCCATCGCCTCTGATTTAGCATAATTAATTTTTAGGTTTGCTAACGCTCCATATTCATCTATTTCTCTCATCAGATTTGGCAATGAGATTTGGGGACTAGATATCGAGAACAACAAGTCATCTGCAAAAGCAGAAATTTTATAGTTTCTATCTCCTATATGTAGTCCCTTGATATCTGAGTTTTGCCTAATTTTATTCAATAGGGGTTCTAAGGAGAGGGCAAATAATATTGGGGATAATGGGCATCCCTGTCACGTTCCGTTTGAGATTTTAATTGGTTCTGACAGTATTCCATTTACTTTAACTAGTGCCTGGGGTGAGGTGTACACCCCCACTATCCATCTTTGCATATACTCCCCCAGTCCCATGAATCTCAGTACCTCAAACATAAAATCCCAACTTACCCTATCAAACGCCTTCTCTGCGTCAGTACTAAGAAAAATAGAGGGCGTTTTTGTATCGTTGGCCCAATGGACCAAGTACCTTAATAGAGTTGTCCCTAGCCTCCTGGGTAGGAATGAACCCAACCTGGTCCAAGTGTACCAATTGGTTCAGCAGTGGCTGGAGTCGGGCAGCTAGCAGTTTAGTAAAAAGTTTTAAGTCTATATTCAGCAATGAGATTGGCCGGTAACTCCCGCATTCCGCCGGGTCCTTCCCTTCCTTCGGAATAACCGAAATGTGTGCCAAAAGTGCGTCCGGCGGGAGGGCGGTAGACCGGCCAATCTCATTGAACACCTTCCTCATATGTACCCCCAATATGGGGAAAAAATGTTTGTAGTATTGTATGGTAAACCCATCTGGGCCTGGGGCCTTCCCCTGCTTAACTGATTCCATTACTACTTTTAACTCTTCTATTGAGATGGGTCTTTCCATGTTGTCCTGTTTTGGTGATGACAACCTAAGAAGATGTGTTGAGGAAAGATATTCTTTCAACTTAACCCGGGGTACCGGCGCCGAGGCCAAATTATAGAGGGAGGAGTAGTACTCTCTAAATCTTTGTGCTATGTCTCCAGGGAGTGAGATTAATTGTCCTTTTTCCCCCTTTATATGTGGCACATATACTGTCTTCCCCTTCTCCTTAAGCTTCCCTGCCAGAACTTTACTACATTTATCCCCTAGTTCATAAGTTACTTTCCTTCCTGCCTGTATTGCTGCTTTCGCTTTATATCTAAGTAGGTCTGTCAGTTGTCTCCCCATGTGCGCCAACTCTTTTCCTATTAGTGGTGTCTGTACTTTCTTATGTTGGACCTCCAATGTCTGAATTTCTTCTATCAATTTAACTACCTGCGCTTCCCGTGCTTTCTTTAGTCGGGAACCATGTTTTATCAACACTCCTCTCATTACTACCTTATGCGCTTCCCAGACCATGCCGGGGTCACTCCCGGGGTGTCGTTTGTCTGAAAATATGCTTCCATTTCCTTTGCTACGTCTTCCCGAATTTCGGGAATCTGCAGCAGACTTTCATTTAGACGCCAACGGCGGGAGCCGTGCCTGTTATGGAAATATAAAGTGTCACTGGCGCATGGTCTGACCATGTTATATTCCCAATAATTACGTCATGTACCGCTGCCAGTAGATAGTGTAGCACCAGAAAGAGGTCTATGCGGAAGTACAGTTGAAAAAAAGGTATAATCTTTCTCACCTCCATGTAATAACCTCCACGCATCTACCAATTGCATCCCCTGCAACTCCTGCAACTGGGAGACACAGGGCTGTATTTCATACTTTATTTTATAGACTGAAGGGAGGTGTAGAATTGGCGCTAATTACAATTCATGGGCTTCCTTGCTCTAAAGTGCAAGTGAATAATTTAAATATAAATAGATACATAAATACCCCTATATTATACTAGTGTCATTGGTGCCATAGTGTAACTCCTAAATACTTCACTGATATATATGAATACGTGATAATATAAATTGATGCGGATATAAATAATGATGAGCATAAAATAATATATATATAAAAATAATAAAATGAATAAAATATTGTGAACAATTAGGTGATAACAGTGTAAAAAATTAAACCAATGTATAAAACCGTGATAATAATAAATTAATGATGCATGCAAAAATGTCCTGCGACTATGCGATAAAGTGCAAAAAAATTCTAAAAATTCAGAATTGTGCAAATTTATGTGATTGTCCAATGATTTGATGCTAGATGCCCAGCAACTTTGCTAGGCAAATAATCTTGCGACTATGCAGAAAAGTGCAAATGCAATCTCATGCGATTTGGTTGAGCGACTATGCAATAAGGTGCAAATGCAACCTCATGCGATTCGATTGAGCAATATGAATGCAACCTCATGCGATTTGGTTGAGCGACTATGCAATAAGGTGCAAATGCAACCTCATGCGATTCGATTGAGCAATATGATTGTCCAATGATTTTGTAGTTTTTTCAGATGCTAGGTGCCTGGTGATGTGACCTTTTTTAATCTTCAAGACTGGTGCCCACAGCAGAACGTGCTCCAATAAAGACCGCACTCACCAGATCTTCACCCCCTCTTGGGGTGAAAAACGTTCACAGTGTATGCCACTGTGCAGCACTCTGGCGGTGTCTCGTCTCCCTGGTCCTTTTGTGGTAATCCCAGTATTATCTCAGAGTAAGAGGGAAAGGAAGGAATCCCAAATAGTGTAATTCCGTAATAAAAAACACTTTTATTGAACTTATAGCAATATAGCAATATTACTCACATTTAAGCTGTATCAAACCGGCATGTAAGAGACAAATGCTGACAGATCCTGGAATTGTTTGTGACATTCAGCTTGTCTGCTCTACCGGTTTCGTCTGGTCTGACTTCATCTGGAGCGTGCTGTATGTCTGCTACACTTCCCTTAAATAGCAGATTGCGTCCTGAATTAACATAATTTTGAAATTTCGTATTTCGTATGCAATTCGGAAGCATAGCAATTCGGATTTCGAATGCTTCCGAATGTACGAATTTCAGGAAATTCGAACGAATTTCGATTCGTAACGAAACGAACCACACATGTCTAATTGTGTCGGCGGTCGTTGTCAGGACATCTGGTTCCTGAGGACACTGTAAGACATTGGACTGACACTCTTTTCCTTTCATTGAATTGCTGGGCTGAGCATTCTTTTGTTTCTGTTCCCTTTCCATCTCCATAATAGTGGCTTCATTCGTTTTTTCTATGAGCACCTCATCTGGAATGGAACTTGCAAGTTAAAATCTGAAATTTTTGCTAGAAATTTCTTAACCACCAAACATTATATATTTTTTTTTAAGCAGAGACCCTAGAGAACAAAATGGCAATCGTTGCAATATTTTATGTCACACAGTATTTGCGCAGTGGTCTTTCAAACGCAATTTTTGGGAAAATATACACTTCACTAAATAAAATAAAAAACAAAACAGTAAAGTTAGCCCAATTTTTCTGTATATTGTAAAAGATGATGTTACACCGAGTATCTAGATACCTTACATGTTACACTTTAAAATTGCATACGCTCGTGGAATGGCAACAAACTACTGTACTTAAAAATCTATATAGGCAACGCTTTAAAAAAAATTAACGGTTACCAATTTAGAGTTACAGGGGAGGTCTTTTGCTAGAATTATTGCTTTTGCTCTAACAATCGCGGCCATATCTCACATGTGTGATTTGAACACTGTTTACATTTGCGGGTGCGACTTACATATGCGTTTTCTTTGGTGCGCGAGCATGCAGGGACGGAGGAGCTTTAAAAAAAAAATGTTTCTTATTTATTTTTTATATTTTTACACTGTTCCTTAAAAAATAAAATTAAAAAATTCTGATCACTTTTATTGC
The DNA here is from genome assembly GCA_029206835.1 of Rana muscosa. NCBI lineage: Eukaryota > Metazoa > Chordata > Amphibia > Anura > Ranidae > Rana > Rana muscosa. The sequence goes on from CM055126.1 coordinate 76,371,058, forward strand.
TGTCACAAGGAATGTAAACATTCTTAAATACCTTGGATTTGATTAAATCAGCGCCATTGGCTTCCGAGTAAATCGGAAGTGACGCCACGTCCGGGTTACTAGATCGGAGACCCGATCATAGCCAATTCTGGCTTTGTTCAGGACTCTGGGCCAGCCGCTTGGGTCTCTCGGTGGGACAGGAGACCCGGGCGGAGCAGCGGGAGGGGGGGAATGTCCCCCCCGTTTTTTAGAGCTGGCGGTCGGCTTTCAAGCGATAACCGATGTGGCTAAATAGCCGCTCGGTCGTTATCACAAGCAGTGGGAGGGGACATTCCCCCCTCGTGATAACGGCCGAGCGGCTATTTAGCTGCATCGGTTATCGCTTGAAAGCCGACTGCCAGCTCTAAAAAACGGTATCGGGGTAATGCCTTTGGCTGCAGGCATCACCTCAGCATAACCACTTCAAAAAAACGACGTACAGGTACCTGATTTTGCGTGAAGTGGTTAAAGAGAAAAAAAAAACGTAAAACGCAAAATGCATGAAAACGGCATGCAAAAATGCATAAAAATGCATCAAGTGCAGCCGCATAGATGTGAACCTACTGTGACAGCAGGAAGGTAAAGTCACCTGGTTGCATCCAGGGGGGTAGGTATATTTCTCCCAGATTCAGGCTTTATGCCGACTTATACAACTAAGGGAGAGAGTTGATGAAGCCCAGCTGAGGCTAGTGGGCTCATGGATGATTCATACCTCTAGGGAGAGGGCTGGGCGTCGTGCAGGCAGGGAGTTGATGAGACCAGCTGAAGCTTGTCAGCTCGTTTAAGGCCTCTATAAGAACTCCCAGATTCATTAGGTGTTTGCTCATGCCTGGAACCAGACCTGTGTGGACTGTCTAGGGAGAGTGAACCCCTGTGCGGTGAGAAAAAGCCTGTGTGGCTATTTGTTGGGACATTGACTAAACCAGGGACTTAGGGACTAGGACAGCACTAGGCTGATCCCAGTTGTTAGTTAGGAAACCTGCATGTTTAGTCAGAGGTCAAGCTGACCAGGGTTTATTTTGTTTATGTTTCTTTTTGCTTTGCTGTGTTTTTTTTTGTCACTGTAAATAGAGGAATAAACCACACCTTTTTGATCTTGAAAACCACAACCTCCGTCTGCTGGGCCTGTTTTTGTGTGGGGAGCCCATCCAGGGGATCACACACCCCCGCTACCGAGTTAACCCCCTCACAGTTGGTGGAGAATGCGGGCAGTTTTTTTAAGCCAGCATGGAGGAGATACTGAAACAGCTGGCTCTAGCAAATGCCAATCAACAGCAGACAAATGCAGGTTTGCAAAGGAGCCTTGCAGCCCAGCAGCAAGCTCACCAACAGAGTCTGGAAGCTCAGCAACAAGCCCAGCAGCAATCTGAGGCCCGCTTCATAGACCTGTTACAGAAGCAAGAGCAGAGACTACAACAAATGGAAGCAGTAATGCAGCAACGTCCGCAGACCAGTGAGGAAAGCCGTCCCACTAATACCGCGTCCTTTGGGGTGAGTCGTTTATTGACAAAAATGACTGGAGAGGATGATCCAGAGGTATTTTTGACCACATTTGAAAGGACTGCTGAAAGAGAAAAGTGGCCTGAGGAGCAGTGGGCTGGACTGGTGGCTCCTCTGTTAACTGGTGAATCGCAGAAGGCTTACTATGACCTAGAGCCTGACCAAGCAAAAGACTATGTGATGCTAAAAGCTGAAATATTGGCAAGGCTGGGTGTCACCCTGGCTGTCCGGGCTCAGCGTGTGCATAACTGGACTTTCCAGCTTGGAAAACCCCCCAGGTCTCAAATGTATGATCTCATTCACCTGAGCAGGAAGTGGCTACAGCCAGAGACTTTGTCCGCACCAGAGATTGTGGAACGTGTTGTAATGGATCGGTTTTTGAGAGCTCTTCCTACTGCCATCCAAAAGTGGGTAAGCCATGGAGACCCAGAGACGGCCGGTGGTCTTGTGGATCGTGTAGAGAAATACTTGGCTACAGAGAACCTGACGGCCTCTTCCAGAGACTCTCAGACTTTCCACCCTAAGACCAGACCATCCCCAGGGGCGGATAAGATGATTCCAAGGGGTGAGGGTGGAGAGAGTGAGAGGGTGGGAGCTCTGCCCAGGGTTTGGCGAGAACAGCCTGGGAAATCAGCGGCTCAAGAGGCAGCCAAAAGGATTGTTTGCTACCGCTGCCGGCAAGCGGGACATATTGCAGCAAATTGCCCAGTTGTGGAGGAACCCATGCAATGTGACTTTCTGACGGACCGACGTCAGTCGCTGTGTGCGACAGTCGCATGCACTGCCATTCGGGGAACTGAGAAACATTTATGCAAAATGTGTATTAATGGTAGAAATGTTGTGGTATTACTGGATTCAGGTAGCCTTGTGACCCTGATAAAGGCTGAATTAGTTAAAACAGAGGTCTCTGGGAATAGCAAGGTAGCTGTTATTTGTGTGCATGGGGACACCCGAGAGTATCCAGTGACTACAGTGTGTTTCGAGACCCCCAAAGGTACCCTCTCTCATCCAGTGGGGTTAGTATCTCAATTACCGCATGATGCCATTGTGGGAAGGGATTTTCCGAAGTTCTGGGAACTGTGGGATGATCCTGAGCCCCCCACTGGTGCCCCTATGTACCAGGAATGTGATAGCCAGAACTCCTCTGAGAGTGGTGAGGACTCTCCAGAATTTCCCTTGTCAGTATTGGCAGGGGAGACTCAAGAAACTGGAGAGGAGCCCACCTCCTCAGACGAAAACCTACCGTCTGTGGAGTTTTCTGATCTGGAGGTTCACAGGGAAAATTTTGCCACAGAACAGTTAAAAGACCCCGCCCTAATAAAGGCACGGGAAAACGTAGTGGAAATAGATGGCGAGTTAGTGAACCCAGATAATACCTGCACTTACCCATACTTCAGCGTAGAGAAGGACCTACTGTATCGGGTGGCAAAAAGGGCAGAAGAAACCGTTGAGCAGCTTGTGGTGCCCAAACCTTACAGGAAGTTGGTGTTGGAGTTGGCCCATGGGCACATTCTTGGAGGTCATCTGGGGACAGAGAAAACCCGAGAGAGGGTATTACAGAGATTCTATTGGCCTGGGGTGATGAAGGACATAGAAAATTATTGTTCCTCCTGCCCTGTGTGTCAGAGGTCGGCCCCGATGCCACATTTCCGTAGCCCGCTGGTCCCTCTACCCATCATTGAGGTCCCGTTTGAGAGAATCGCAATGGATTTGGTAGGTCCTATAATCAAGTCCGCTAGGGGGCACCAGTACATATTGGTTATAATGGACTATGCCACCCGTTATCCAGAAGCGATCCCTCTCAGAAATACCTCGGCCAAAACCATAGCCAAAGAGCTATCTCTTGTTTTTAGCCGGGTGGGTATTTGTAAAGAACTGCTTACGGACCAAGGTACACCCTTTATGTCCCGGGTTATGAAAGAGCTGTGTAAATTGTTCAAAGTGACGCAATTGCGTACATCTGTGTATCACCCACAAACCGATGGGCTGGTTGAAAGATTCAACAAAACCCTAAAACAAATGTTGAAGAAAGTGGTGGATAGAGATGGAAGGGATTGGGACTGTCTACTTCCTTATTTGATGTTTGCTATTAGGGAGGTGCCCCAATCCTCTACGGGATTCTCCCCCTTTGAGTTACTGTATGGGAGACACCCAAGAGGGCTGTTGGATATTGCCAAGGAAACTTGGGAAAGTGAGAGTTCTCCCCACAGGAGTGTGATTGAGCATGTCGCCCTGATGCAAGATCGAATTGCACAGGTAATGCCCATCGTGAAGGAACATTTGGCCCAAGCGCAGTTGGCACAGCAGAGAGTGTACAACCGTGGAGCCAAGACCCGTACCTTTTCCCCAGGGGATAGGATATTGGTACTTGTCCCTACGGTTGAAAGTAAATTCCTTGCCAAATGGCAAGGCCCCTACGAGATAATGGAAAAAGTGAGCGAAGTGAATTACAAGGTCAGACAACCAGGAAGGCGAAAGCCCGAACAGATATATCACGTTAATCTGTTGAAAGCCTGGAGGGATAGAGAGTCCCTAGTCGCAGAAACTTGGTCACCAGCTCAAACTGGTTGCGTGATTCCGGAGGTTGGAATAGCAGCCACCTTGTCACAACCCCAACAACAGGAGGTTAAGGAGTTTGTGCTTCGCAACAAGGAGGTGTTCTCTGAGCTGCCGGGACAAACATCTGGGGTAGAGCATGATATTATTACCCCGCCCGGTGAAAGGGTGAAGTTAAAACCCTATCGGATCCCAGAGGCCCGACGGGAGGCAATACGGGAGGAAGTACAGAAAATGCTGAACTTAGGGGTGATAGAGGAGTCCCAAAGTGATTGGTCTAGTCCCATTGTGTTGGTGCCTAAACCGGATGGGAGCTGGCGATTTTGTAACGATTTTCGTCAGTTGAACAAAGTTACAAAATTTGACACCTACCCCATGCCACGTATAGATGAGTTGATCGACCGGCTGGGAACAGCCCGATACATGACGACTCTTGACCTCACAAAAGGGTATTGGCAAATTCCCCTGGCCAAGTCGGCCAAAGAGAAAAACGCATTTGTAACCCCAGACGGGGCGTTCCAATATAAGAGAATGCCGTTCGGGTTACAGAATGCGCCGGCCACATTCCAGCGGAAAATGGACCAGATACTGAGGCCCCATCGGAAGTATGCTGCGGCTTACCTGGATGACGTAATTGTCCATAGCACAGATTGGGCCTCACATCTGCCAAAAGTGCAAGCAGTCCTAGACTCTATCCGGGAAGCGGGGTTTACGGCTAACCCCAAGAAGTGTACCATTGGGCAGGAGGAGGCCAAATATCTTGGGTACACCATTGGCAGGGGAGTGATAAAACCCCAACTCAACAAAGTCGAGGCCATCCAGAGTTGGCCACGTCCCAACAGCAAGAAGCAGGTACGGGCCTTTCTGGGAATCGCGGGTTATTATCGGCGCTTCATTCCCCACTTTGCTTCTAAGGCTGTGCCCCTAACCAACCTGACGAAAGGGAAAGGGTCGGGCATGATTAAATGGACCCCCGAGGCTGAGGCAGCATTCCAATTCTTGAAACAAGCCTTATGTAGCCAGCCAGTGTTGTACTCACCCGACTTCTCTAAAGACTTTGTCGTACAAAGTGATGCGTCAGATGTGGGGTTAGGAGCAGTATTGTCCCAGGTCTGGAACGGGGAAGAGCACCCAGTCATTTACCTCAGCAGGAAGTTGAAGTCCCATGAGGTAAATTACGCCACGGTTGAAAAGGAGTGTTTAGCGGTGAAGTGGGCTCTAGATTCCCTTCGGTACTATCTGCTAGGTAGGCACTTTGACATGGTTACGGATCACGCTCCGTTAAAGTGGATGGCTCAAAACAAGGAGACAAATAGAAGAGTGAATAGGTGGTTCCTGGCCCTACAGGAATTCAACTTCACCGTAAAGCATCGCCCTGGCGTTCAAATGGGGAATGTGGATGCTTTGTCTCGAGTACATGAATGCCTGATTGCTGGTGTTCCAACACCAAGGTTAAAACAAGAGGGGGGGGTATGTGACAGCAGGAAGGTAAAGTCACCTGGTTGCATCCAGGGGGGTAGGGATATTTCTCCCAGATTCAGGCTTTATGCCGACTTATACAACTAAGGGAGAGAGTTGATGAAGCCCAGCTGAGGCTAGTGGGCTCATGGATGATTCATACCTCTAGGGAGAGGGCTGGGCGTCGTGCAGGCAGGGAGTTGATGAGACCAGCTGAAACTTGTCAGCTCGTTTAAGGCCTCTATAAGAACTCCCAGATTCATTAGGTGTTTGCTCATGCCTGGAACCAGACCTGTGTGGACTGTCTAGGGAGAGTGAACCCCTGTGCGGTGAGAAAAAGCCTGTGTGGCTATTTGTTGGGACATTGACTAAACCAGGGACTTAGGGACTAGGACAGCACTAGGCTGATCCCAGTTGTTAGTTAGGAAACCTGCATGTTTAGTCAGAGGTCAAGCTGACCAGGGTTTATTTTGTTTATGTTTCTTTTTGCTTTGCTGTGTTTTTTTTTGTCACTGTAAATAGAGGAATAAACCACACCTTTTTGATCTTGAAAACCACAACCTCCGTCTGCTGGGCCTGTTTTTGTGTGGGGAGCCCATCCAGGGGATCACACACCCCCGCTACCGAGTTAACCCCCTCACACTACACTTAAAGTGGAACTTCGGTATTTTTTCAACTTTTCATCTATTAAAGCGGAGCTTCACGCTAAAGTGTAACTTCCGCTCATCGGATTCCTCCACTTCTCCGGTGCCACAATTGGCACCTTTCAGGGGGGAGGGGGGTGCAGATACCTGTCTAAAGCCCTGTACACACGGTCGGACTTCCATCGGACTTTTCCGTGTTTTTTGTCCGATCTGAGTTGGTCGGGAACACCCATAGCATACACACGCTCGGACTTTTCTGCAAACTTTCTTAAAACTTCTTACAACATCACTTGTTTTTCTGCTCTTTTCTGATCTTTACTGCCACCCTTTGGTCAACTTCTGCTATTGTTGGTTGATTTTAACATTGGTTGTTTTGTCCATCGGACAAAAGTCCTATGGTTTTCTGTACACACGGCAGGACTTTGCTCCATCGGACTTTTGTTGGGCAAAAGTTTGTCCGTTCGCAGACCCAACTTTTGTCCGATGAAAACAAAACCAAACTCCAAAAAGTTTGTCCGATGGAGCGTACACACGGTCGGATTGTTGGTCCAACTTGCTTAAAACTAAGTTTGTTGGGCAAAAGTCCGACCGTGTGTACGGGCCTTAAGACAGGTATTTTAACCAATTTCCGGGCATAGACTCTGCGGGAAACTGCGGGCATTACGCTTTCCCCCCCCCCCCCCCCTGTTGTGTTCTGGGAAACACACGGCTCCCAGAACACAGCGGGGAACAGTGAGGACCGCGCAGCGCGACTCGCGCATGCGCAGTATGGAACCGGGCAGTGAAGCCGCAACGCTTCACTTACTGATTCCCTCACCGATGATGGCGGTGGGGGCAGCCGAGAGACGAGCGATTGCTCGTCTTCTGCTGCCGACGTCGCTGGACTCCAGGACAGGTAAGTGTCCATTTATTAAAAGTCAGCAGCTGCAGTATTTGTAGCTGCTGGCTTTTAATATATTTTTTTCGGGCGGAGCTCCGCTTCAAATCGTCTGCCCGTGTTGTTGTAAGTTTATATAGTAAAATATATATTTTTTCTGCCAGTAAATACCTTATACAGTCCACTTCCTGTTTCTTGTCAGGTAAAAAGCCTAGGCTTATGACATCATGCACAGCTCTCTCTCTCACCATAGTGAGAGTTTGCCAGGAAGGGTGGGGAGATGAGTCATAAGAGGGCCAATGAGAGCTGCATAGCTGGAAGTTAACAGGCAGCAGCTTCCGCTGCCCACAGTTAAAATGGCTGCAGCCAGACTCAGCGAATGGAGATTTCTGCAGCATATTTGGCAAGTACAGAATCACAGTACAGTGGAACCTCGGATTACAAGCATAATCCGTTCCAGGAGAATGCTCGTAATCCAAAGTACTCGCATATCAAAGCGAGTTTCCCCATTGAAGTCAATGGAAATGAAAATAATTTGTTCCGCATTGAATCAATGGCATGCAGTACCGCATGCGGCCAGAGGCGGGGGCACCTATTGAATATTTTTACATATATTTTTGCATATTCTTTACACAATTTGCACAGTTTCCACTCGTGGTACACATATGTCATGCATCAAATACAATTTTGTGAGATATGAAATACTAAAATTGTGTTTGATCCTCTGAAAGACTTGGTTCCCGAGATTTGCCAAGGTCAGCCGTGCTGTCCTCGAGCTTTTCCGAACGGTGCCGATCGGCTGCGATCGGCGACGTTCGGCTCCCCCCACCTCAGGCCAAACACCTATTTGGCCTGAATCGTGCTCGTCTTGCGAGACAACACTCGCAAACCGAGTTACGATTTTTAAAAATACAGTGCTCGCATTGCGAAACGCTCGTTACTCGCAATCCGATGTTCCACAGTATATATAAAATAATATGCAAAGTGGTTGGAGGGAAGCTTCAGAATGGCAAAGATGTTTTTCTTACAAATGATGTGAGCAGACTGCAGTTCCTCTAAAGGGTTACAGATACTGTAGGGTGACCACATTTCCAAACTTCCATTCAGGGACACCCTCCCTTCCCAAAAATCAGCTTGTGCTGTAACGAATCACAGCACAGTGATTGGACACAAGAGGCGGGATTTATGGTTTCTCCAATCACAAGCAGGGGGCGGGATAGTGCTCCTCCAGGCATTCCCGGCCAGGACAAGTACTGTCAGTGAGTAAAGCGGTGATGTGGTGGCCTGTTTTGGGAGCATCAGATTGGCCCAGGGGGTGGCTGTGTCAGTTTCATTCCGGGACACTGTATTGTCCTGGAATGAATGTGCCCGGGACAGACCTGCAAAATGCAGGACTGTCCCGGGCAATCCGGTGATGTAAAAAAAGTCTCGACCTATGCAGGGTCTCGACCGCGTCACTTCCGGTGCAGCTACGTAAAAAACACAGCTGATGGCGGGCTCGACTGCGCATGCGCGGCTTCACCGCACCTATACCGCACATGCGCAGACGCTCGTTTTAGTCCGTGAAAATTCTAGACTCAAGCAGGCGGGCGGAGGCGTTGCGAATTGCTTAACATCGTCGGCAGCACCGCCTCCAGCACTGTGTACAGTATATTATTGGGACCAAGGTCGAGAGAAAATATAGAGCTGCACCGCCTCCAGCCCCGCCCCCGCCCCTAGCCTGCTCTACTGAAGGGGGGAGGGCACCGTGCATAGCACTGAGTCCAAGTACAGTACTGTACATTGTTCTGCCATCAAATACGCTGCCTCACTGTGCTCGTCAAATGCAGCCACTGCACCCAGCAAACGCAACCACTGTGCCCGTCAAACACAGCCACTGTGCCCATCAAACAGCAAACGCAGCCACTGTGCCCATCAAACAGCAAACGCAGCCACTGCACCCAGCAAACGCAGCCACTGTGCCCATCAAACAGCAAACGCAGCCACTGCACCCATCAAACGCAGCCACTGTGCCCATCAAACGCAGCCACTGTGCCCATCAAACGCAGCCACTGTGCCCGTCATATGCAGCCACTGCACCCAGCAAACGCAGCCACTGTGCCCGTCAAACAGCAAACGCAGCCACTGTGCCCATCAAACGCAGCCACTGCACCCAGCAAACGCAACGACTGTGCCTGTCAAACAGCAAACGCAGCCACTGTGCCCATCAAACGCAGCCACTGTGCCCGTCAAACGCAGCCACTGTGCCTGTCAAATGCAGCCACTGCACTCAGCAAACGCAACCACTGTGCCCGTCAAACGCAGCCACTGCACCCAGCAAACGCAACCACTGTGCCTGTCAAACAGCAAACGCAGCCACTGCACCCAGCAAACGCAACCACTGTGCTCATCAAATGCAGCCACTGTGCCTGTCAAATGCAGCCACTGTGCCCGTCAAACGCAGCCACTGCACCCAGGAAACGCAACCACTGTGCCCGTCAAACGCAGCCACTGTGCCCGTCAAACGCAGCCACTGTGCCCGTCAAATGCAGCCACTGTGCCCGTCAAACGCAGCCACTGCACCCAGGAAACGCAACCACTGTGCCCGTTAAACAGCAAACGCAGCCACTGTGCCCATCAAACGCAGCCACTGTGCCCATCAAACGCAGCCACTGTGCCAGTCAAACGCAGCCACTGTGCCCGTCAAACGCAGCCACTTTGCCCGTCAAACGCAGCCACTGCACCCAGCAAACGCAACGACTGTGCCCGTCAAACAGCAAACGCAGCCACTGTGCCCATCAAACGCAGCCACTGTGCCCATCAAACACAGCCACTGTGCTCGTCAAACGCAGCCACTGTGCCCATGAAACGCAGCCACTGTGCCCGTCAAACGCAGCCACTGCACCCAGCAAATGCAATGACTGTGCCCGTCAAAAAGCAAACGCAGCCACTGTGCCCATCAAACGCAGCCACTGTGTCCGTCAAATGCAGACACTGCACCCAGCAAACGCAACCACTGTGCCTGTCAAACAGCAAACGCAGCCACTGCACCCAGCAAACGCATCCACTGTGCTCATGAAACGCAGCAACTGTGCCCGTCAAACGCAGCCACTGCACCCAGCAAACGCAGCCACTGTGCCCGTCAAACAGCAAACGCAGCCACTGCACCCAGCAAACGCAACCACTGTGCCTGTCAAACGCAGCCACTGCACCCAGCAAACACAACCACTGTGCCCGTCAAACAGCAAACGCAGCCACTGTGCCCGTCAAACGCAGCCAGTGTGCCCCATCAATTGCCGCTACTGTGCCCCATCAAATGCTGCCAGTGTGCCCATCAATTGCCACTAATGTGCCCCATCAAATGCTGCCCGGCACTTACCTGTCTCGCAGCGGGTCAGCGGCGGTGTCCTGCACGTCCTCTGGCTCTAATCAGGTGCTTCCAAAAAACACCCCCGCCGCAATGCATGATTCTATCTATGGTGATAGAGTGGTGCCAGGAGAGAGGGGGCGGTGCCCATGCGCCCCTTATGGAAGCACCGCCACTGTGTACTCTTTGATCTTTTGAAAAGTGTGATGTTAAGCCGTAGCTGTGCTCCTTCGGGATATGCTGCTCGCGCATTTGTGCTGCTGGAGGGAGCCCAGACCACCATAAACGAGGGACCTGCAAACTTGGTCATAGTGAGTGAGATCATCCCATATCCCACTCCATCTTCCCTGAGGACAGGGACCCCCCCAAGGACAGGGACTTGCTTAAGACTTGACAGGCTGTAAGGTGGGCGGCGGCGGCGGCGACAGGCAGAGAGTCGCTGATTGCCGCCATTACTAGTAAAAAAATAAATAAAAATGAATATGTCCCCGGATTTCATTTTAAAAATCTGGTCACCGTACTCTAATAGGCGCCCAAAAAGGTGAACAGCGGGCGCCATGCTGGGCGTTCTCTGTTCTCTGAGGCTAATTTAATGCAGATAAGGCACCAAGTGAGTTTAATTACCACCTTAATCAGCCACAGAATCTGTGTAAATAATATGTGTTCGGTTTTAAAGGGATGAGGTGGCAACTCTACTGTAGGAAGGTGCTCTCCAGACACTGACTGGGGGAGAAGTATACACATGAAGACAGCCGGAGTGTGCGTGGGATGAACGTCACACATACCGGTGTCTCGTCACATTCGGCTCCCCATCTAGGGTTGCCACCTGTCCGGTTTTGACCCGGACAGTACGGGTTTTGGAGACATGTGCCCGGGTTTCCACCCGCCGGAAACCCGGGCACACATTCCACCGTCATGTGGCCAGTGGCAGCGGGTCTATGGCCCCGGCCGCAACATCTGGAGATGGGCGCCGCGCTTCCCGTGCTCACTATCGATGTCACACCGTGCCAGTGTACATCGGTGCGCTCTGAGCCCAGTGGGTGCCCTGATTGGCCGAACGGTCATGACATGAGGGTCATGACATGAGCCCGGCAGAGGCTGCTGGTCACATGTGGAGGCGGGGCTGCCTGGATTGTGGATAATCGCGCCTGATTGATCCCGGAGTCCTGCCTCACGCTGTGTCTCCTAAGGTCGCTCTCATCTGCTCTATCAGCCCCCTTCCTGTCAATCACCCCCCCTCCTCTCTGTCACCCCCCTCCTCTCTGTCACCCCCCCTCCTCTCTGTCACCCCCCCTCCTCTCTTTTACCCCCCTCCTCTCTGTCACCCCCTCCTCCTCTCTTTCACCCCCTCCTCCTCTCTGTCACCCCCCCTCCTCTCTGTACCCCCCCTCCTCTCTGTAACCCCCCTCCTCTCTTTTACCCCCTCCTCTCTTTTACCCCTTGTGATAGGAGGGTCACTTTGGACACAGGGTGAGCCAGGAAATAATGGACATTAAGAAATATATCTTGGGCTACCTAAAATGGGTCTGTAATATTTATCCACCATATTCCCAAGGATATCTGTAAAGGACTATTTACTTATTCTGAACTCAACAGGTTAATTGAGAGATACTGAGGTGTTCAGCCTCAATCACCTGTCTGCCTAGTGTAATGCTAATCCCAGCTTCTAAAAGACCTGTTCATTGTTTGTGGTGATGTGGATTGGGGAAATTAAGTCTGTCCTTATGTGTAATTGTACAGGCTACAAATCCTTTCATTGTGAGATGTGTATTGCAGGTCATGGGTCTGAGACAGCAGCTGTAGCTAATTGACTCATGTAAATTGGGTCTGATGGGTTTTGGGAGACAAAATCTAACCTGTTGTCTTTTAGGAGGTGTCAAAATAATGTGTATTGTATCTTGCTATGTTGTGGGTGGAGCTGGACCATTGTTCATTTTAGGTTAATGCAGTATTGGATGGGTATAAAAGTTACAATGTTTTTCTCAATAAAGTCATTCGATCCTAGGAAGATACAGAGTGCGTCTCGTTCTTCCAGAAGGATTAATTCCTATGGGAAGTGGTCGTCTGGCTGTGGAGGATTGACAGTGAATTTGTGTCCAGGAGAGGGAAGGGATCTAAACGGCGTTACCCCCTTTCGTATTTGGGGTGCCGTTACACCCCCCTCCTCTCTGTCACCCCCCTTCTCCTCCTGTCTGTCACCCCCCTTCTCCTCCTGTCTGTCACCCCCCCCTCCTCTCTGTCACCCCCCCTCCTCTCTGTCACCCCCCTCCTCTCTGTCACCCCCTCTCCTCTCTGTCACCCCCCTCCTCTCTGTCACCCCCCCTCCTCTCTGTCACCCCCCCTCCTCTCTATCATCCCCCTCCTCTCTGTCACCCCCCCCTCCTCTCTATCAGCCCCCCTCCTCCCTGTCAGCTACACCCCCTCCCCTCTGTCACCCCCCCTCCTCTCTATCATCCCCTTCCTCTCTGTCACTCCCCCTCCTCTCTGTCACCCCTCCTCTCTATCACCCCCTCCTCTCTGTTACCTCCCATCCTCTCTGTTACCTCCCCTCCTCTCTGTTACCTCCCCTCCTCTCTGTCACCTCCCCTCCTCTCTGTTACCTCCCCTCCTCTCTGTTACCTCCCCTCCTCTCTGTCACCTCCCATCCTCTCTGTCACCCCCCCTCCTCTATGTCACCCCCCTCCTCTCTGTCACCCCCCTCCTCTCTATCATCCCCCTCCTCTCTGTCACCCCCCTCCTCTCTATCACCCCTCCTCTCTATCACCCCCCTTCTCTCTGTTACCTCCCATCCTCTCTGTTACCTCCCATCCTCTCTGTTACCTCCCCTCCTCTCTGTTACCTCCCCTCCTCTCTGTCACCTCCCCTCCTCTCTGTTACCTCCCCTCCTCTCTGTCACCTCCCCTCCTCTCTGTCACCCCCCCTCCTCTCTATCAACCCCCTCCTCTCTATCACCCCCCCTCCTCTCTATCACCCCCCCTCCTCTCTGTCAGCCCCCTCTCCTCTGTCAGCTACCCCCAAACAGCACGCACCCCCCCTTCTTTCCCCGCTCCAGCGGGGCTAATGTCCTGCAGCCGGGTCACACTGCACTATCTGTCTGTGCGCTCTCTCTCTCTCACACCCAGCCGCTGGTGCTGATGCCACCAGAGACAGTGAATGGAGGGCCACTGGACTGGGACGCTTTTGTATGAGAAAGCATGGTATTACAGTCTCCGCCCCCTAAGAGGTTCACACACACATCTTTGCAGCGGCTCCTGGAAGGTAAGATTTTTTTTGTCTCGCTGTAATGGAGGTCTCTATTGGGGGGGAACAGGCAATGTCTGATATTTAATCTGTTATCTTCTTCTCTATTTTTTTGTAATTAAAAGGTGCTTGAAAGGGTTTTTAGAATTTTGAACTTTGTGAACAGTTTGTATGGGGTTGGGTTCAGTAGAGCTAATTTGGGTTTTTGGATGGAGGTACACTGCTCTTCTGACACTGTCCACTGATCTTCTGACACTGATCTTCTGACACTGATCTTCTGACACTGTCCACTGATCTTCTGACACTGATCTTCTGACACTGATCTTCTGACACTGTCCACTGATCTTCTGACACTGTCCACTGATCTTCTGACACTGATCTTCTAACATATAGAGAAGAAAATAAAAAATATGGACAGCCGCACTCCAAAAAACCTTTGACGGTCGCCTTTATTGTAAAAAATGGAAGATCACACCAAAAATCATCACAGCATAGCCGGGGTAACAGCTTACATGTTTCACACTGAAGGTCAGTGCTTAATCATAGCTGATCTTCTGACACTGTCCACTGATCTTCTGACACTGTCCACTGATCATCTGACACCGTCCACTGATCTTCTGACACCGTCCACTGATCTTCTGACACCGTCCACTGATCTTCTGACACCGTCCACTGATCTTCTGACACCGTCCACTGATCTTCTGACACCGTCCACTGATCTTCTGACACCGTCCACTGATCATCTGACACCGTCCACTGATCTTCTGACACCGTCCACTGATCTTCTGACACCGTCCACTGATCTTTTGACACTGTCCACTGATCTTCTGACACTGTCCACTGATCATCTAACACCGTCCACTGATCTTCTGACACCGTCCACTGCTCTACTGGCTGACAGTGTCCACTTTTAAGGTAGGCTAGTTTCATATTTTAACTAAAATGTCTTTTATTAATAAAATCATATTTTATGGCTACACAAATGCTTTTGTTTTATTTAACCATGCCCCTTTAAGTCCCCCCCCCCCCCACTGGTAATGCAATTTGGCCACAGTCACTGTTCACCATAGCACACCTCATTACTACTCTCTTTGGGTAACCCAAAAGGTGTCCCAGGTATTTTACAATCCTATAGCGTGTACTACAATAAAATTGCCATGCGCCGCAAAAGTGTTCGGGTTTGGCTTGAAGAAAAGTTGGCAACCCTATCCCCATCACAGATTGCTCCGGAAGTGATGTTCCATCGCCGCCATCTTGCTACACCCCACACTCCTGCACAGTAATGATAGAGTGAGAAGGGGGCAAGCGGACATCTTGTTACACCCACCGGAGTTTTAGATTTCACAGTTATTTCCAACACAAAACAGAGCTTATATGCTTAAATACAGTATTTGGAAATCCGACGGACTGTTTACATGTTAAATGTGAAAATCAGAGGTGTTCTGTCACATTAGCAAACATGTAAGGTCAGCAGGTTTGCTGCTGCTTTTAAAATGTAACATCTAAACAGTCCGTCGGATTTCCAAATACTGTATTTAAGCATATAAGCTCCGTTTTGTGTTGAAAATAACTGTGAAATCTAAAACTCCGGTGGGTGTAACAAGATGTCCGCTTGCCCCCTTCTCACTCTATCATTACTGTGCAGAAGTGTGGGGTGTAGAAAGATGGCGGTGACGGAACGTCACCTCCGGGGCAATCTGAGATGGGGAGCCGAATGTGACGAGACACCGGAGTCTGTCACCGTCTACGTCAGCTCCATGAGGTATTTGTGTACATCCTCCGTGTGTCTCCTATAACAGGCGGGGCACAGAGCCATGTCCACCTATCAGGAGACACCTCTTAGGAAACCCCTCCTCTCCCCTCACCACCGCCTCGTTCTAGGTCTAGGTCGTCCTGTAGTTCTCTCCTCCAGCCCTGGCCACCCGGGACTACGTTTCCCGGCAGCCTCTACGCGCGAGGACAGGAAGCGGAGACTCTGCTTAGTGAGTAGTCACGTGTGGCTTCCGGTGATCTGTTTTCCTGGGCGCAGAGAGGCTGTCCTCCTTCCTGCCTCTTCGGGGTGATTTCCCCGTGTCTGGATGGTGTGTTGTTTCTTTCCTGGTCATTGTTCAGTGAATAGGCATCCTGTTTTCCCCGTACGGAACACCGCCTGCTCCGGTGGATGAAAGCATGAGCGATAACGATGACATCGAGGTGGAGAGCGACGTAAGTGTGTGCTGACATCTCAGCCTGTGTTGTGTTTACAGAGGGGGCTCCTACTCTCCCTTGTCTCCTCTCGTCACAGGACGGGGTTATTGGGGTGTTCGTGGCCTGACCCAGAAATGACCAATCAGCAGTGAGGAGGGTGGACGACCTCTTTATTATACTTGATCACATAAACAAACAGACATGGAGGGCTGTGGTGGAGAGGCCTCAGAGACTTCATATCCAATCATATTCTATTCATTATTATTTCTATAATCTCTCCAGTGTGAGAGGAGGCCACACATAGTTTATTGGTGGCTTACCATGGAAACCTGATGTGTTTCATTGACGCGGGGGCTGTTTGGTGATCCTGGGGTCATGTATGTGCGGGGTCACGTATGTGCGGTGTGGGGTCACATATGTATGGCATGTTTGTGTACACATCACCAGTACAACAGAAAAGTCCCTGCTTCTTTTTGTTACTAGCCATGTGTCATCGAGCGGCCCCCCTACTGAACCCGGTGCTAGTAGGTCTCTTGATGACATCACAAACTATACGGTGGCACAGGATCAAGCGGTGGCAGGAGACCAGAGGATCTCAGTGAGAAAACGTTGGATCCTCTCTGTGGCTGAGTATCTGAAATGTCCACAGCCCACCTCCCGGTAGTGGGGCTAATAATAACAAAAAAAAATTGGGAGGGTGAAGATCTGCTTAACCACTTTAGCCTCGGGCCATTTGGCTGGCCAAAGACCAGGCCACTTTTTGCGATTTGCACTGCGTCGCTTTAACTAACAATTGCGCGGTCGTGCGACGTGGCTCCCAAACAAAATTGATGTCTTTTTTTTCCCCACAAATGGAGCTTTCCTTTGGTATTTGATCACCTCTGCGGTTTTTATTTTTTGCGCTATAACCAAAAAAAGAGCGACACTTTTGGGGGAAAAAAAGTATTTGTTGCTATAAATATCCCCCCCAAAAAAAAAAAAATATATATATATATATATATATATATATATATATATATATATATAAATAAATTCCTCCGTTTAGGCCGATACGTATTCTTTTAAATATTTTTGGTAAAAAAATTGCAATAAGTGCTTGGTTTGTGCAAAAGTTATAGCGTCTACAAAATAGGGGATAGTTTTTATTTAGATTTATTAGATTTTTTTTACTAATAATTGACAGCGATCAGCGGTTTTTATTTTATTGAGACTGCGTCATTATGGCGAACACTTTTTGTGCTATTTTGGGACCATTTACACAGCGATCAGTGCTATAAATATGCACTTATTACTGTGTAAATGTGACTGGCAGTGAAGGGGGTAACCAGTAGGGGGTGCTGAAGGGGTTAAGGGTGTCCTAGGGATGTGTTCTAACTGTAGGGTGGATGGGCTACGTGTGACACGACACTGATCACCGCTCCCGATTACAAGGAGCTGTGATCAGCATCCTGTCACTAGGAAGAATGGGAAAATGCTTGCTTACATCAGCATTTCCCCGTTCTTCCTCTCCGTGAGACGATCGCGGGTATCGAATCCGTGGGACCCGTGATCACACTCACGTTGCACGCGCCCACAATGCCGCGTCTAAAGGACAATGTGTATATATACGTTGATCTGCCCAGCCATGCCATTCTGCCGACGTATATCGGCATGAGCCGGTCGGCAAGTGGTTAAAGCTGATCTTCAGTAATTTTTCCATTTATTAAATCTTCTGCCCTTGTTGTTGTTAACTTTGGATAGAATTTTTTTTTTTCTGCTAGTAAAATACCTTATACAGCCCACTTCCTGTTTGGTAAAAATCCTAGGCCTATGACATCATGCACAGCGCTCAGTCTCGTGAGAGTTTGCCAGGAAGGGGGGGGGGGTGAGTCATAAGAGGGCCAATGAGAGCTGCAGAGCTGGAGATTATCTGTGTAAATCCGGGAAGTGAACAAGCAGCAGCTTCAGCTGCCCACAGTTAATATGATTGCAGCCAGACTCAGTGGAGGGAGATTTCTGCATCAAATGTGGCGAGTACAGAATCACAGTATATATGAAATAATATGCAAAGTGGTTGGAGAGAAGCTTCAGAATGGCACAGATGTTTTTATTACAAATTATGTGAGCAGACTACAGTTCCTCTTTAAGTCTAAGTTCACGCATATGCAAGTCAGGAACTGGTGCATATTGGCACTGGTTTCCGACCCTCAGACAAAACGCGTTGCAGTGTAGCAGATTTTGTGGGGGTGCCATTCATTTTTTTTTTTTAGGGTTGTACCGATACTAGTATCGGTATCGGGACCGATACCGAGCATTTGCGTGAGTACTTGTACTCGCGCAAATGCTCCCGATGCTTCACCCGATACTTTTTTTTTTTTTCTTTCAGTGTAGAGTGGCCGGAGAGGGCGGACAGAGCCTGTGGACGGAGAGTGCAGGCGGAGTTTGGCTGGAGATGGGGCGGGCAGAGTCTTTGAAGGAAATGTGGGTGGAGTCTGGCTGGGGAGGGCGGGCACAGTCAGTGGACCGAGTCGGCGGGGGGAGAGCGAGTCCCTCACCTGAAGTTGAACGTGGTAAGCTGGCAGGGGTGCAGGGCGTAGTTGCCTCAGGATCGGTGACCGGTGCTGTCACATTCGGTCACCATCAGCGGCTGAACGTCCATCTTGGTACACCCTGCACTCGGCTGCAGTAAGCAGCAGCAGACATCTTGTTACACCCAGCCCGAGCTATATGGGCTGGGTGTAACAAGATGTCCGCTGCTGCTTACTGCAGCCGAGTGCAGAGTGTACCAAGATGGATGTTGCAGCAGTTTTTTTTTTTTTTTTATAAATCCTGTCATTTTTTGCAGCATTTCAGTGCCAGCCACCTATCAGTGCCCACAAGTGCTACCTATCAGTGCAATCAGTGCCATTTACCAGTGCCACCTATCAGGTGGCACTGGTAGATGGCACTAATTGCACTGATAGGTGGCACTTATGGGTACTGATAGGTGGCACTGATTGCACTGAAAGGTGGCACTTTTGGGCACTGATAGATGGCACTGATTGCACTAATGGTGCAATCAGTGCTATAAGTGCCACCTTTCAGTGCTATAAGTGCCACCTTTCAGTGCTACAAGTGCCACCTTTCAGTGCCACCTATCGGTGCCCACAAGTGCCACCTATCGGTGCAATCAGTGCCCACAAGTGCCACCTATTAGTGCTACCAGTGTCATCTATCAGTGCCCATAAGTGCCACCTATTAGTGCCATCTATCAGTGCCATCCACCTATTAGTGCCCATCAGCGCCAGTCACCAGTCAGTGCCCATAAGTGCCGCCTATCAGTGCCAGCCACCTGTCAGTGCCACCTATCAGTCCCCATCTTTCAAACTGTCACATGACATTGAAAAAAAAGTATCGGTAATCGGTATCGGCGAGTACTTGGAAAAAAGTATCGGTACTTAAAAAAGTGGTATCGGGACAACCCTATTTTTTATTGTTATTGCAAAATGCAGCCATTTTTTAGATGCTGGAAACCACGTGGTGCGTTTTGGAAAAAGGATTGACGTTTTTTCTGTTTCTTGCAGGTACATCAGCTCATTCAGATCAATGGGTTGCTGTGCCTGTGCAAATGCACCCACACAGAATGCAGAGGTATGAACCTAGGCGAAGGGTACATTCACACTGCAACGTACCTAAAATGCACCTGCAGTCAATTGTGCTTTTGCACATTGCCATGAAGTTTTATGCATTTTTTTTTTTTTTTATTTTTTTTATCTGTCAAAGGCCTCTTAACTCTGACCTAATTGTTGAGGGTGGGAGGTGCGTTGCGGTGCATTTTTGTTTTTGTGTTTACACACGTTTCTGTGCGTTGCCGTGTGATATTATTCAAACATATTGCATAAAATTGCACAGCTTTGACACATAAAAAAAAAACGTGTTTTCTCTTATCGTCCATGGACTGACACCGCTCTAATACTGAAACACGTGGGTATATGTCCCTGCTCGCAGGAGAAGATCTAGGCAGAATGTTAGATGTTAGAAACATACATTCTAGAAAAAAAACAGAGCTGAACAGCCCCGCCCAGGCGGGCGGTCCCTCCAGACATAACCCTCCTACCTGCAGCTAGCAGCCTCAGTTTTTTTCTGCCTAGCAGAAGGAGAGGACGTGGCTCTCAGGAGCCAGTCTCCTGGAAGATTTTATTTTTATTCCTTTGGGAATTTTATTTTATTTATGAGACCTTCAATCAACTGTCGGCTGGGCAACAGGTTGGGTACACTGGTATCCTCGTAGTCTTCCCTGTCCGACCATCGAGCGTGCTGATCCTCGCCGTGTGTGTGTGTGTGTGTGTGTGTGTGTGTGTGTGTGTGTGTGTGTGTGTGTGTGTGACTCAGTTCACGTCATGCCCCATGACTCCAGGGGTGGCCGGGTGGCTTTTATGCTCCCGCGGTCCTCACAAGATTGTACAGTGCCTGCTGTATCTTTCACGGTGGACCGGGCTGACAGCTACTCAGTACTACTCTGTGATAGGTCTGTCTGAAACAAGCCAGTGGGTCCCTATGGGACAGGTAAGTAGTCTCTTCTGCTTCAGGTGAGTACATGCTGGCTGTGTTTCTCTGTCTGGGGGGTTTCTCCCGGTCTCCCCCCTGTTATGCTGCTCTCTGCACCCTGTACTGGCACTGTGTGGGGGTACTTGGGGGTCACTCTGGCCTGGCAGGGGGCGCTCATGTCTGTGTGCTGGGGGTTTGAGTGTTTGGTGAAGCCACTTGCTGACATGGCTATTACTGTTTAAGCTGCGCTCGGCGGCCATTTTGCCGCGGATCAATGGCGCTGCTTACACGCGGCCGGCGGCCATTTTCTTGAAGCCGCGGCGCTTTCACTTTTGGCCTCTATCGCCGCTGCTGCGGCGCAAATCTTCTCACACTCTCCTCAGACTTCACTCGCGCTGGCAGCGGGGTGACATACAGCAGAGCTGAGCGGTCCTTACAAGGGTTGGTGAGTCCTCTGGGTGTCCCCTCCTCAGCACAGCCAGTGGGTGGACTGTATTATTCACTGTATAGTGTGTAAGGTCTGAGGGTGGCAAATATGGAGTCTGGTTCAACTGCTTCCCCACTTGTCAGAGGCAACTGGCAGTGCTCCAGCACCTGCGGTCCTTATGGACCAGTTGTCGGCAGTCCTGGGAAAATTTCTTGTCAGGATGGAAGCGGTGTGCGAGCACAAGGGAGCTATAAGCGCCCTCTCCTCACACATGGGGAGTGCTCTGATTCAGATATGGGCCTAGCTGCTGCTGCTCAGGACCCTAGCTCTGAATATTTTAATGTTTTTGAACAGGACATTCCTTGTGAGGAAGACTCCAGTTCTGAGTCAGTAAATGACAGGGCGCTTGTAAGTGAACTCATTGATGCTGTGAGGGACACTCAAGCTGGATGCTGTGGCTGAGGTACCTCAGGCGGACACTTTCTCCTTTGGTTCTTCTCAAGCTTTTCTATTACACAGCTTCCTCACTGTTTTCTCACACGCTGCGTCGAGAGCAGCATGGATGATACAGTGGTACACAGTGCCCCCCCCCCCCCCCCCCCCCCCGGTCGGTGCATTTCTATAGTCCCTGTGAGCCTTCTGTGTGATGTCTCTGAGGCAACAGGGTCTCTGCACCTGTGGTTTCCCGCCATTTCCTGGGCAACGCTCTGAGCTCTGACAGGACCACGGTCTGCGGTGTCAGAAGTTACCTTTTACCTGCATGCTTCTTCGGCAGCACATTTAAGCAGGTTTGAATTATACAGAGAAGATTATGCGCCTTGGTGCCATAATTAAAACTTATCTTATAACTCTACAGATTCACAGTGTATGTATGTGTTATTGATCTCTGTCTGCATGGGTTTCCTCCCACGTGCCATACACGATATAAACATACACAATATTTTTATACACGACTCTAAATACATTCACAGTATATGTATGTATTATACTCTCTGGGTCGGTGTGAGTGTCCTCCGGTGTCCTCTCACGGTATGTGCGATTCGGTTCTCTGCACAGTATAAATATGTTTATTGCACATACTATAAATACTTGCCGTATGTGTATGCTGTCTGTGTGGGTTTCCTCCAGGTACTCCGGTTTCCTCCCACACTCCAAGGGTAATGCACAGCATAACCATGTGCAATATGTTTATTCCTACATGGTATCTGTGCGCTGTCTGCGTGGGTTTTTTCCGGGTGGTCCGGTTTCCTTCCTCGCTCTGATGGTATGTGCCGCCTTATTGCTCTCTGCAAAGTTTTTTTTTTTTTTTTTTTTTTTTTTTTTTTAAATCAGTATAAAGTTTTATTGAGAAAACCATATAACAGACAAGTACATTCTAGGCATATATCAGGATCAATCACAAAATACAGATTTCGATCAGTTGAGTCTCATATACAGTGGGTACGACATTCAGTAGACATGTAACCGATATCTGCGCTCATAACTAGTGAGTAATCATCATCCTTAACTGCGTACTCAGTATAAATGGCTAAGCATGGAGACCGAGACTAAAGGCTATATGCAGTTTGCAAGTGCTCAAATAATAAACAATTACTGATATAACATAAAACAGCACAAGAAAGAAAATACAAAGAAGAAACATACCCATCTCCAAACCATTGGGATTGGGCAAACTTCCCCATAGAAAACTTTTTTCAGAGAAATATCAGCCACCATGCCTCATTCGCTCCTTCCCGAGACCCACCACTACAAGTATAGAAAATCAAGAATAGTATATACCAGACATTCCCCCCCCCCCCAACCTCTTCTCCTTCCCATGTATACTCCCATTGTTGCCACATCGAGTAGAACTTCTTCAGGGCACTCCTATGCTGATAGGTAAGTTTCTCACGTATCAACTGGCTATTAACCATCTCCACCCACTGCCCTCCCGTTGGTACGCTCGGAGATATCCAAAGCCTCGCAATCGCCTTCCGGGCTATATAAAGGAGACAAAGTATTGCAGTATGTCCATGGGGCGAGAGCGAGGGTATCTCCAACGCACCAAGCAAGCACACAATGGGTTCCTGCGGCATCGGTATTTGGTATACCTGTGAGATAGAGGAGAGGATGTACTTCCAGTACCGAAAAAGCTTCGGGCATTTCCACATCATATGTAGCAAATCTCCATTGTGTATGCAGCACTTGGGACAAAGTGGCGTATCCCGACAACCCCATTTATATAAACGAAGTGGAGTCCTGTATACTCTATGAAGCAAAAACAAATGAAATAGTCTGCGAGATGCAGAAACCGATACCAATGGAGCGGAGGTAAGGCACAATTCCCATGTTTCTCCATCTATGGGGCCCAAATCCTTTTTCCCATCCCTTTCTGCAGGGAAGTTTGGAGGCATCATGAGATGCAGTAAGTAGTCTAGCATAGATCCCTGAAATCATTCCCCTCTTATCTTCAGCCAGGAATACCACATTCATCAAGGGATTTGCCAGCAGCCTGAAATCAGAAATCCGAGACTCAGCCTGGACAGCATGCCTCAATTGCAGATATCTATAAAATTCCCAAGAACGGAAATCTTTAAGCTTGAAGAGTTCAGGAAAGTATTTATTTCTCCATATGGGGGTGAACAAACTCACCCCCTTGATCTTCAGGAGGGATCTGGTATATTTCCAAAGGGCATTTAATAGATGAATCGTGGGGCGGGAATTAGATAAGTAAAACCTGCATCTAGGTGGGACAGTGCAGACAGCTCCGATCCGCTAGGGACCAATAACGAACGTATGGAATCGTCTGCATCCTCCCCACCCCAATTACCCAGATGCTGTAACTGGGAAGCCACATAATAGTATCGAGCATGAGGAACTGCCAATGCTCCCTGATCCTGGCCAGTTGCAAGGAAGAGAGGCTGATGCGTGCTGACTTATTGCCCCATATTAGGTCTCTAAATTGGGAATCTATTTGGGTGACCCATCTATGGGGTATCCAAATGGGAGCATTGTGAAAGATATATAAAGGAGTTGTGGAGCCCAGATCATTTTCACTAGATTAGCACTCCCCGTGACCGAAAGAGGCAGCTTCGTCCACGCCGTACATTTAGCCCGGCGCTTACGAAGCAATGGTGCCAGATTCCCGCAACAGGTACTGGGTTGGGTCTGGGGTCACCTATATGCCCAGGTAGTGGAATTCCTCCACTATTAAAATATCCCGAGCACAGACAGGAACGGGGCGAGTCAGAGGGTCTAAGGGCATAAGCACCGACTTGTTCCAATTAAAACTAAACCCTGACAGCTCTCCGAAGCCTGTGATTAATTGCATCACATTCTCCAAAGAGCGACCAGTGTCGCCCAGGTAGATCAAGGTGTCGTCTGCATATAAAGAGACCACCTCCTGATTAGGACCTCTACAAAATCCTGTGATGTCTTGCGAAGCTCTTATATGTATGGCCAGTGGTTCTAAAGCAAGGGCGAACAGCAGGGGAGAAAGCGGGCACCCCTGCCGTGTGCCCCTGAAGAGTCTAAATGAGTCAGATATATCCCCATTAATTCGCATTCTAGCTGAGGGGGCGCTGTATAATAATTGCATCCATCTAAGAAATGTGCCACCCACCCCAAATCTTGACAATATCTCCCATAAATAGGGCCATTCGACGCTATCGAACGCTTTTGCTGCATCCAAAGAGAAGATGGCCCTATCACCTGGGTTGTCCACCGGTATTTGAATGTTGAGAAACAATCTACGCAGGTTCTGAGATGTGGATCTCGATGGGATAAATCCAGATTGGTCCCTATGTATCACATGGCGGATACATTTGGACAACCTGGTGGCCAAAACTCTAGCCAGCAACTTAATATCATATGTGAGCAGGGAAATAGGTCTATATGAGTCCGGGGACATGGCGTCCTTGCCCGGTTTCAACAACACCACTATGAGGCCTCATGCCCACGGGCGTTTTTTCAGCCGCGTTTTTGAGCGTTTTTTACAGCTTAAAAACGCCTGTCCATGTTAGTCTATAGCTTCATGCCCACCTAGGCGTTTTTGAGCTGTAAAGAGCATAGGCGTTTGTAAGCTGTAAAAAAAACCCAGGGCCAGTGCGTTCCTCAGCGTCAGAACTAGGCAGGAAAAAACGCGAGCGTCAAAAAACGCGCAAAAACGCGCACTAACGCGCAAAAAACGCGCACTAACGCGCGGTCGCGTTTTTAGCTCCGACGTTGTTTTTTTTTTTTTTTTTCAAAAAAAAAAAAAAAAAAAAAAAATATTTACAATAACATGGACAGGCGTTTTTAAGCTGTAAAAAACGCTCAAAAACGCAGCTGTAAAAACGCCAGTGGGCATGAGGCCTAAGAGCTTCGTTCATGGAAGGGGGAAGTATTCCTTTTTCAAAGGCTTCGTTATAAACTTTTAAAAGTATTGGCAGGAGCTGTGCCGTATATCTTTTAAATACCTCAGCCGGTAAGCCATCCGCACCCGGAGCACGCCCATTTTGAGCAGACGCCAGGGCCTCTAGGAGTTCATCCTCAGTCAATGGGGCACCGAGCAGGGCCACATCAGCCGACGAGAAGACCGGAATAGGGAACCTATCCAAGAAGGTGGAAAGCTCCTCCCGGGTGGGCTGAACCTTCGATGAATAAACCTCCTGAAAGAACCTGGAGAAGCTGTCCATAATGGACCGAGAGGAATAACAAGGTGTCCCCTGTGCATCATTTACAGCAACTATGTGAGAAGTAGATTGCTGCGATTTTGCAATCATTGCTAACACATGACCTGTATTCTCCCCCTCCTCAAAGTGTTTGTGTTGCAGAAAGAAGTGTTTGTTCTCTGCCAGCTGTAGGGACACCTGCCCAAGTACAGACTGGGAGGCCAACCATATTCTTTTAGTGTTATCATTGGGGTCAGCAACATAGGCAGCCTCAGAGCGCTGCGCATCTGCAAGTACAAGCATCTCCCACTCTTTAGTTTTGGTCTTAATCTGGGAAATAAGTCTAATAAATTGTCCCCTTAAATAGGCTTTGGCTGTGTCCCACACCATACCAACTTCTGCGGAGCCCAGATTGTGTTTAAAGAAGTCCTTCAAAAGTCCCGGAATGGGATCAGGGTCCGGTATCAGACAGCCAAAAAGGATTATGTTTCCATAAGCTATTCCCTTTAATGGCTCCCAACCTGAGATCCACCGAAAGTGGTGAGTGGTCCGAGGTCTGTCTGGGGTGGTATTGCGAAGAGATAACCAAAGGTTAACCGCAAATCAGTGCCCAGTCCCATGTCGATCCTGGACAGGCCCCCCACTGAGGCCGACTGACAGGAATAGACTCTGGCTTCCGGGTTATGCATTCTCCAAACATCTGTGAGACCTAGTTCTAGAAGAAGCCGAGCAAAAGGAGTAACCCCTGTACCTGGCAGTGTCGGTCCTAAGATACGGGCACTGAGTTTGTCTTTCCTATAATCCAAGTAATTTATTAAAATCACCCAGGACCAACACCGGTATACCTGGAAAGCGGGATATGAAATCTTAAAGTGGAGGTCCACCCTAAAAAAAACTTTTCATGAACAGCTGTCATTTAATTTTAAAAATATATATATATTTTTTTTTTTTTGACACTCCTATCTCTCTGTTGCTAGGCAGAATAGGTTTTCTGCCTATTTCCTAGTCCGCGGTGAGAGGACTTCCTGTCCTGTCCTAGGACTTCCTGTCCTAGGCATACTTTGCATAAATTACGCCCATCCTGCCCATCCTCGGTCTGCCTGGTGACCACTTTCCTCCGCTCCTCCCTCCCTACCCAGCGAACCTCAGCCTGTCACATCTCACACTGCACTGTGTGATGATGTGACAGGAGTGAATAAGTTTCACAGGCAGAGCTGCAGGCGCTGAAGCGCCAGAGCGCTCCCCTCCCTCCTCCTTCTCCTCTCCTCTCCGCCGATCACCACCGTTCCCTGCTGAAGCCCTCCTCCCTCCAGCGAAACAGCTGCAGATCGGGGCGGCTGTCTCTAACCAGCCGCGCAGTGACGTTGCTGGAGGGGTCAGTACTAATAATGGAGGGGGGGTTTGTTCTGGGGGGGGCAGTACTAATGATGGAGGGGGGGTTTGTTCTGGGGGGTGTCAGTACTAATAATGGAGGGGGGTTGTTCTGGGGGGGGCAGTACTAATGATGGAGGGGGGGTTGTTCTGGGGGGGGCAGTACTAATGATGGAGGGGGGTCAGTACTAATAATGGAGGGGGGGTTTGTTCTGGGGGGGGGTTAGTACTAATGATGGAGGGGGGGGTGGTTTGTTCTGGGGGGGTCAGTACTAATGAAGGAGGGGGTGGTTTGTTCTGGGGGGGGGTCAGTACTAATGAAGGAGGGGGGTGGTTTGTTCTGGGGGGGGGGTCTGTACTAATGGAGGGGGGTGGTTTGTTCTGGGGGGGGGTCAGTACTAATGATGGAGGGGGGCTCAGTACTAATAATGGAGGGAGGGTTTGTTCTGGGGGGGTCAGTACTAATAATGGAGGGGGGGTTTGTTCTGGGGGGGTAGTACTAATGATGGAGGGGGGGTCAGTACTAATGAAGGAGGGGGGTGGTTTGTTCTGGGGGGGGTCTGTACTAATGGAGGGGGGGTGGTTTGTTCTGGGGGGGTCAGTACTAATGATGGAGGGGGGGTCAGTACTAATAATGGAGGGAGGGTTTGTTCTGGGGGGGTCAGTACTAATAATGGAGGGGGGGGTTTGTTCTGGGGGGGTAGTACTAATGATGGAGGGGGGTGGTTTGTTCTGGGGGGGGTTAGTACTAATGATGGAGGGGGGGTGGTTTGTTCTGGGGGGGTTAGTAATGATGGAGGGGGGTGGTTTGTTCTGGGGGGGGTCAGTACTAATGAAGGAGGGGGGTGGTTTGTTCTGGGGGGGTCAGTACTAATGAAGGAGGGGGGTGGTTTGTTCTGGGGGGGGTTAGTACTAATGATGGAGGGGGTGGTTTGTTCTGGGGGGGGTCTGTACTAATGGAGGGGGGTGGTTTGTTCTGGGGGGGTCTGTACTAATGGAGGGGGGTGGTTTGTTCGGGGGGGGGGTCTGTACTAATGGAGGGGGGTGGTTTGTTCTGGGGGGGGGTCTGTACTAATGGAGGGGGGGGAAGCCACACAGCCTGGCGCCATCCCTGGCAGAGAAAGGAATGGAGTCATTGCCAGAATACAGATCTGGGCTCTACCCAGTGGAGTCGCCACGGGCAATTCAGAGTGAGCCGACTCCTGATCAAAGGAACCGCTGTTGCTGTATCGCTGGGTCAGGTGAGAGGGCCAATCGGCCATTATCTACTAGGAACTGCAGTCTCTGACCATCTCCTGTACTATGTCTGCATAGATGCGATTCGATGTGCTGGGGGTGTTGCAATGTGCTGTAAATGATGCGATTCGATGTGCTGGGGGTGTTGCAATGTGCTGTGGGCCCATGCGATTCGATGTGCTGGGGGTGATGCAATGTGCTGTGGGCCCATGCGTTTCGATGTGCTGGGGGTGTTGCAATGTGCTGTGGGCCCATGCGATTCGATGTGCTGGGGGTGTTGCAATGTTCTATGGGCCCATGCGATTCGATGTGCTGGGGGTGTTGCAATGTTCTGTGGGCCCATGCGATTCGATGTGCTGGGGTTGTTGCAATGTTCTGTGGGCCCATGCGATTCGATGTGCTGGGGGTGTTGCAATGTTCTGTGGGCCCATGCGATTCGATGTGCTGGGGGTGTTGCAATGTGCTGTGGGCCCATGCGATTCGATGTGCTGGGGGTGTTGCAATGTGCTGTGGGCCCATGCGATTCGATGTGCTGGGGGTGTTGCAATGTTCTGTGGGCCCATGCGATTCGATGTGCTGGGGGTGTTGCAATGTGCTGTGGGCCCATGCGATTCGATGTGCTGGGGGTGTTGCAATGTTCTGTGGGCCCATGCGATTCGATGTGCTGGGGGTGTTGCAATGTGCTGTGGGCCCATGCGATTCGATGTGCTGGGGGTGTTGCAATGTGCTGTGGGCCCATGCGATTCGATGTGCTGGGGGTGTTGCAATGTGCTGTGGGCCCATGCGATTCGATGTGCTGGGGGTGTTGCAATGTGCTGTGGGCCCATGCGATTCGATGTGCTGGGGGTGTTGCAATGTGCTGTGGGCCCATGCGATTCGATGTGCTGGGGGTGTTGCAATGTGCTGTGATTGATAGACACAAAAATATCCTAATTGTAAACTAAATCATTTGTTTCTGTGCAGATATATCTACATAATAAGATTATATATATATATATATATATATATATATATATATATATATATATATATATGTAGATATGTAAATGTAGATATGTAAATGTAGATATATAAATGTAGATATATAAATGTAGATATATCTGCACAGAAACAAATGATTTCGTTTACAATTAGGATATTTTTAAAGCTCTTACCTTTAGCAACAGATTTCTGTATTTCTAGAATATTATTGCTTGTACATACTGGAGGGAGGAGGGGAGGAGATGTTTACATAAATAGGGGGCGGCAACTTGCTATGAAACTGGAGAGAAAATGTAACATGAAAGTGAAACCGATTACACTGCTTGTGATATCCAGGAAGACATATGCAGTCTGGCTTCAGGTGCCCACACTTAAAATGGCAACGGCCTATTTCTAGTTTATATACTATCTAAATGCTGTAATAACCTAACAAAACAGACCTTAGTTTACAGACTAACTTTACTAGAATACATGAAAATTGTGTAATCTAGGGGTATTTTTATTTAAAAAGTGTAATTTCGGCCGGAACACCACTTTAAGTAGGCCCGCAGAGTATAGAGGAGGAATATACAACCCGGCCAATATGAGTTTTGTCCCATAGAGGGAGCACAGCAAAAATACAAAGCGACCCTCAGGATCAGTTTTAACATCTATGAAGGAGAATTGTGTGCCTCGTCTTATTAAGACACTTGCCCCCCTCGAGTACACCGAGCCTGTGGCGTGGTATTGATGACAAAACTGTCTCGTTGCAAATTGTGGCATGGGAGTCGTGGGGAGATGAGTCTCCTGCAAACATATCACATCCGCATTTATTCGCTTAATCGTGCGGAGCATGGCCAAATGCTTAACTGGATTATTCAAACCCCTAACATTCCAGGACAAAAATCTAGTTAGCTTAGCCATCTATAAAATGCAGTCATGTAAATGATTAGGAGCAGCACATATGTGATCAGGTTGGAGTTCATACAAGCAGGGCATATACCCAGGGGGGTACAGTTCGTTGCATAGCGCATGAGGAAAGAGGGGGTGCATGGATATAAAAATAGCAACCCATACGGTGGGCTAACGGGCATAAAAATGAATAAAGAAAAATGGAAAAAAAAACAGCAGCAAAAAAGGCTTGGCAGAAGTGTCATGAGAGCTTGAACTATGGGGACTGGCCAACAGGGCCAAACAGTCACGGCAAAAGTCAACCAGTGGCCAGAGCCAGGCCATCCAGGGGGCAACAGTGGAAGTGCACTACAGTGTCTTAAGTACTTCTCAACAGCTGGAACAAAATAGCCATGTTGGTAAGGAAAGAACCGTGTAGCAACAGCATACTCCGCCTTGTAATGGAAGAGTGGGATTAAACTGGAAACCAGGAAAAGTAGTGTGGTGACTCTCACGGCGGAGCAGGGCGCCTATTGCGTGCCTCCTCGGATCGCTTGTTCTTCTCTGTCTAGCCATTGTGCAGTGGCGAGTCAAAGAAATGGACTGTCCCCATCACTTCCAGGCGCAGGCGAGCAGGATAAAGCATGGCATATTTCAGATCATGGTCTCTTAGCCTGCGCTTGACATCCATAAACTTGGCCTGTTGTTTCTGCAGCTCTGCCGAGAAATCTGGAAACAGGGAAACCTTGGCATTATCCATTTTTAGGGCTGAAGGTTGTAATCGGGCTTGGCGCAGAATGGCATCTCTGTCCTTATAATTAAGGAGTTTAAACAAGAAGGGTCTTGGAGGAGCTCCAGGTGCGGGAGCCCTAGCAGGGACCCTATGCGCTCGTGCCACAGAAAACATGGGGGAGAAGGTTTCTTTGCCAAAGGCATTGACCAGCCAAGTCTCGATAAACTCCACTGGGTTTTTACCCTCAATTATCTCTGGCAGACCAATCGCTCTCACATTATTTCTCCTCATCCTATTTTCCAAATCTTCCAAGCGGGAAGAAAGCTGAGAGAGAAGGTGGTTATTATAGGTGAGGTCCCTCCTGCATGTGTGCCAAGTCATCCTCTATGGAGCTTACCCTGCCCTCTACAGCTGACGTCCTCTCTGAGATTTTGGTTGTCTTGTCTCCGAAAGGTAATTTCTGCTTTGACTCCCTTGATCTCCGTGGTGAGCGCAGCTATGGAGAGGTTACAGGTTGTCACCACTGTGTGTGAAAATGTCCCTCAGAGTAGGCTCATTATCACTGGGGCTAACGGGGCCTTGCGGCCTAGCAGAGGCCCCCTCTGGAGTACTCACTGTGTCCCAAGTGAAGGCCGCGCCAGCCGGATCGTCCAGAGGAACTGTCATCTGCCTCCAATCCTCCACTGGGGGAATCATTAGGTGTGCTGGAGGAGGCTATGGGATCCGAGGACAGCGTCATGGAGAACAATTTCTCCGCTCCCTCCCTGTGCCGATCTCTGGCGGAGCGAGCATCCAGGGCGCCATGTTGTGCCACGAGGTCCACCGACCGGGACGAGTTCTGCTTCTTGGCGGCCGACATCGGGACAAACCTGCAGGTAAAGGTATGGCTATATTCCGGGACCCTTCCGATAACCGCTGAGCCTACTTTAGAGCAATATTATTTAGATCCACAGGATAATTTGGCAGATTTTTGGCGGAGCTCACTGAAAACACGTCCGGCTACATCCGCTGCCTGGCCACGCCCCCCTCTCTGCACAGTTTTAACATGTTCCATATGTTGATCACGCATACTAGAATACCTACGCGGTATGTGTATGCAGTCTGAAACTTGTGCGAGTTGATTATCCACATGCTAACATACCTACACGGTATATGTGTGCCTTCTGCGTGGGTTTTCTCCCGGGTCCTCCAGTTTCCGCCCAAGCTACATGACATGCGCGCCTTCGGTGCCATGTACAGTATAAACATACACATTATGTTTATACAAAACGCTAAATACATTCACAATAGATGTATGTATTGTATTCTCTGGGTCTGCGTGGGGTTCCTCCGGGTACTCCGGTTTCCTCCCACGCGCCAACGGTGTGCGCGCCTTCGGCGCTATGCACACATAGACTTGTTCAAAATGTTTATCACACATACTATAGTACCTACACGGTATGCGTATGCGGTCTGCGTGGGTTTCATCCGGGTACTCCGGTTTGTCCCCCGCGCTCCAATGGTGTGCGCATTTTCAGTGCTATGCACAGCATAAACATGTGCAATTTGTTTATTCGCATGCTAACATGCCTACACGGTTAGTTTCCGCCTACGCCCCAATGATGCGCGCGCCTTCGTCGCTGGCACAGTATAAACGTGTTTACTATGTTTATCCACACATACTAAACCTACAAACGCCGTATGTGGTTGTACTATGCTCTTTGTGGCTGAGGGGGTTCCCCCCACACTCTAATTGCGCGTTTTGGCGCAATACACAGTATAAACTATGTGTTTGTACAATCAGCACTTATCAATGGAGCAGAAGCGCTGGCTTGGACTGTGTTCGCCATGCTGAGATTAGCGTTATGCCCGGTAGTGGCTGCGTCTCTGGCGTTCCTGAAGCTCAATGACTGGGCAAAAGCCATTACAATTTACCACCAAATGAAAGCACAATTTGTCTTGTGGGGGGTGGGAAGGTATAATCCACTTGGATGCACAAACTAGTTGTGATGGTACTAACACAAAGTTGAACAATTGTGCTTAAGCATTAACATTTATTTTACCCTTTTTAGGCATGAAGGGGTTCATTAGTTCAGACATGTAAATGTATGAATTTTGAAATTTTTATATATTATGGTGTGCAATCTGCTCTTAATAATTTTACAACATTGAGGTTATTTATGAGTCAATGCTGTGTAGTTTTCACCAAAAAACTAAAACTAAAATTAAAATGTAATTAAATATCTTTAGTCTAGGCACAAATACATTTTAACTCCTAAAAATACATTTTAGTTGCTGTTTGTATTGGGTCTGCTTTTGGCCTCTTTCACACATGTGACTTTCCTGCGACTTTGGACATCAGAGTCGCATGACTTTTTTACTAGTAATGGCGGCGATCTGCATTTTTATTTTATTTTTTCGTGACTGCGACTTTTTTTCGGACACTTTTGACACATTTTTGGGACCATTGTCCTTCTTTTTACAGCAATCAGTGCTATAAAAATGCACTGATAACTGTAAAAATATCTGGCAGTAAAGGGGTTAAACACTAGGGGTTAAGTGTG
Source organism: Rana muscosa (assembly GCA_029206835.1). Lineage (NCBI taxonomy): Eukaryota > Metazoa > Chordata > Amphibia > Anura > Ranidae > Rana > Rana muscosa. Next base: position 76,404,182 of record CM055126.1, read on the forward strand.
TCCTAGGGAAATGTTCTAACTGTTAAGTGGAGACGCTACCAGTGACACGTCAGCGATCACAGGGAACCTTGACAAATCACTAGGCAGAACAGGGGAATGCCTTGTTTACAAAGGCATCCCCCTGTTATGCCTTTGCCGACCGCAATCGCGGGCCGCCCGGAAACATGGAGTTTCCGGGACCCGCAGGTGCAGTCACGAGGCGCCCGCTGGGTGGCAAATTTAAAGGGGTGTTCGCCCATTTGCCTGCCCGTGCCATTCTGCCGACGTATATTGGCGTGCGGCAGTCGGTTAAATGTGTTTTCTCTTATCATCCATGGACTGACACGGTGTCTCTTTACACGTGGGTTTATGTCCCTGCTTGCAGGAGAAGACCTAGGCAGAATGTGAGATGTTATACATACATTCTAAAAGCCAGAGCTGAACAGCCCCACCCAGGGGCGGTCCCTCCGGACATAACCCTCCCACTACAGTCAGCAGACTTCAGTTTTTTTCTGCCTAGCAGAAGGAGAAGACGTGGCTCTCTCAGGAGCCAGTCTCCTGACCTATTTTTTTTATTCCTTTTCTGGAATTCTTTATTTTATTTTTGATAATTTTCTATCAACTGTCGGCTGGGCAACAGGTTGGGTACAAGATATCCTCGTAGTCTTCCCTGTCCGACCATCGAGCGTGCTGATCCTCGCCTTGTGTGCGTGAGACTCAGTTCACGACAGGCCCCATGACTCCAGGGGTGGCCGGGTTTGCTTTCATGCTCCCACGGTCCTCTCAAGACTGAACAGTTCCTGACTGACTATCTTTCGCGGTGGACCGGGCCGACAGCTACTCAGTACTGCACTGTGATAGTCCTGTCAGAAACACACTAGTGGGTCCCTCAGGGGACGGGTAAGTAGTCTCTCCTGCCTGCAGGTGAGTACAAAAGGCTGTGTTACTCTGTGGGGGATTTTCCCGGTCTCCCCCTGTATTTCATTGTCACTCTCTGTCACCATTGCTGGCGCTGTGCTGTGTGGGGTGCCTGGGGGTCGCACTGTTCTTGGAGGGGCTCATGCTGGTCTGCAGATATGCTTGGGGCCTTTTTTTTGTGTGTTTTGGGGCCTGAGCGCCGAGTGGCGCTGTGTGTGTGCTGTTTTTTTCACTTTTGCTGAGTCATGGTGGCCATCTTGCCGCGGATCGCCTCACTGAAGTGCGGCGGCCATTTTCTTGTAGCCCGCGCGCTCTTCAGCACTAGTTTTGGCCTCTAGCGCTGCTGTAACAGCGCAAATCTCCTCACAATCTCCTCACAGCTCACCAGCGCTGACACAGCGCGGTACAGACAGCGGAACTGAGCGGTCCCTGGTCCGGTTTGGTGAGTCCCCTGGGCGCCCCCTCCTCGGTCAGCACAGCCTGTGGGTGGGCTTTTTATCTGAGGAGTCTCAGAGGGGGGCAATATGGAGTCTCTGTCACCAGCTTCCCCTAAATGTCAGTGGACAACAGGCAGTGCTTCAGCACCTGCGGTCCCTAGGGACCAGTTGTGGGCAGTCCTGGAATAATTTCTGACCAGGATGGGAGCTGTGTGCAAGCGAGCAAAAAAGCGTCCTCTCCCCACTTTACTACATGAGGGCAGTGCGCTGATTCAGATATGGGCCTAGCCACTACCGCTCAGGACCCTAGTTCTGAATGTATTGGATGGTTTTGAACAGGACATTCCTTATGAGGAAAACTCCAGTTCTGAGTCAGTAAATGACAGGGCGCTTGTTAGTGTACTCATGACTGTGGTGAGGGACACTCTCAAGCTAAATTGCTGCGGATGCAGAACCTCAGGCGGATACAGTCTCCTTTGGTTCTTTTAAGGCCAGGCCTTCTAAAGAGGTTTTTCCATATGTACTTTCTTTGACCAGCTCATTGATGAGGTCTGGGAAAAGCCGCAGAAGAATTTTTTTATGGTCCCACAGCGTTTGTCTATCAGATACCCCTTGAAGATGCCCTACTTAAAAAGTGGGCTTCTCCCCCAGGGTCGACCCTCCAGTCGCCCGGTTGAACAAGGCCATCACTCTCCCGATGGAGGGGACTCCTGCATTTGAGGACCCCACTGACAGGAGGTCAGAAGTGGTGAGCAGAGCCATGTTTGCCTTGTTAGGATCCGCCCTACGGCCTGTGGTAGCGGCAACCCTTGTGTCTTAAACACTTACAGGTTGGGCAAAAATGTTGCACCTAGCTGTACAGGAGCATAATCTTCCTCCAGACACAGTTGCTCTGGCCCACCAACTGGTTCAGGGCCTGGTTTATGTGTGCGACGCCACGTTGGACGCGGCCCCTTTAATATCCAGGGCCTCTGTCTCGGCGGTGGTATTGCGTCGTCTTATCTGGTTGAAATGCTGGTCTGCTGACCTAGCCTTAGGAATCTCCTGACGGATCTGCCATTTAAAGGTGGTAGACCTTTCGGTGCTGCTCTGGATGACATCGTCATGGATCTCATGGGAGGTAAAAGCACTCTTCTTCCTTAGACTAGCAAGGGTGAGGAGGCCCGCCGCACACAGGGGCCTTCCTTTCCAGCAAAACGGGGTTTTTCCGTCAGTCAGCGTCCACGGGTAGGCCCTCTCAGACTGACGGCAGTGCGGCTGGTGGGCACAAGTGCCCCTGGGTGCGTAAGCCGAACAAGCGGCTCCCAAGCCCGCCTCCGCGTGAAGTCTTGCCTCCGCCCGACTCTGGGGTGGGGGGACGACTTCGCAGGTCACGAATCGGTGGTCCTCCCGAATCTCCGACTGGTGGGTGTGCGAGGTGGTCACCTCAGGATACAGGATAGTATTCCGATCCTGGCCCCCAAACAGATTCTTTCCCTCAAATCTTCCTCTCCTTCCTACCTGTCGGGCAGCCCTCTTGGGGGCTGTACAGGATTTGATCAGGTCCGGCGTGATTGTGCCGGTTCCGTCACAGGAGAGTTTTCAGGGATTCTACTTGAATCTGTTTGTCTTCCCAAAAATAGGACGTGGTTCGACCTATCCTGGACCTCAAGGCCCTGAATGCCTTCGAGAAGGTGCAGAAATTCCGCATGGAATCCATTCGCACGGTGATCGGTACACTCCACCAAAGGGATTTTCTTCTGGCGTCCTTGGACTTCAAGGACGCCTACTTGCATGTTCCGATCTGCGCAAGTCACCAGAAGTTTCTGCGCTTTGCGATCAGCGAAGTCCACTATCGATTGTGGCTCTTCCTTTCGGCCTAACCTCGGCACCAAGGGTGTTCACCAAGGTGCTTGCTCCGGTTCTAGCCTTCTGTTACAGCGAGGTATTGCTGTCGTGAGCTATCTGGATGATCTTCTGCTAAGAGCAGAAAGTGGATCAGACTTAGAGGAAAGGTGACTATCGTCAATTAGACCCTCAGGGACTCGGGTGGTTCCTGAACATTCAGGAGTCAGTCCTGGTCCCGACTCGGTGTCTGGAGTATCTAGTTCTGATTCTGGACTCGAGGCAAAGGTATCCTACCTCTGGAGAAGTTGCTGACACTTCAGTCTGCGGAGCGGGTGCTGACATCCCAAAAATGGTTGTCAATCCGTTTTTTGCATGAGAGTCCCGGGACTCGTGGTGGCCTCCTTCGCGGCCGGTCCGTATGCCCAATCGCACACCAGGGCATTGCAGAAGGAGTTCTTGTCCACCTGGGACAAATCCCCGTTGTCCTTGGATCTTCAGATCCAGGTGATTCACCTGGTCAGGCCGCCCCTGACATGGTGGTTGAGATCCTCGGCTCTTCGGTCCGGAAAGTCGTTCCCCTCCCATCCAATGGACGGTACTCACGACGGACACCAGCCTGACGGGCTGGGGTGGAGTCTGGGGGGTCCTGTCGGCTCAGGCCTTGGACTCCGGATGAGCCCGTTTACCAATCACTGTTCTGGAAATACGGGCCATCGGACTGTGTCTCTCCTCAGGTCGGAGAGAGTACGGGCTCGCTCCATCAGGAGCCAGTCGGACACCGCCACGGCGGTGGCGTATGTAAACCATCAAGGGGGAACTCGGAGCTCAGCTGCGGCTTCCGAGGTAGTCCGTATCCTGAAGTGGGCCAGAAGAAACGCGCCGGCTCTGTAGGCCATTTTACATTCCTGGCATAGACAATGGGCAGGCGGACTATCTGAGTCGCCAATCGCCAGACGCCGGACCAAGAAGAGTGGTCCTTGCATATTTCAACTCCTTTACCGACGGTGGGGCACGCCGGATGTGGACCTGATGGCCTCTCGACTCAATTGCAAGGGTCGAGGTTGTGGCCAGATCCAGGGATCCTTGGGCGATGCCTCGGATGCGTTGGTGGCCCTATAGGGTCCTTATCACCTGATATAAACTCCGGCGATCCTAATTGTTCCGGATTGGCCTCAGCATCACTGGTACGCTGATCTGGTACGTCTCGTCGCGGACGTTCCCTGGCGGTTGCCGATGAGGGAGGACCTTCAGTCTCAAGGTCCTATGTTTCATCTGGCTTGCAGTCTCTGGCTTTAACGGCAGGGCTGTTAAAAGCCAGGTCTTGAGGGACTGAGATCTCTCGGACTCGGTCATTTTGACCATGTTAAGGACACGGAAGTCTTCCTCCAGGCAGATCTATCACCGTGCCTGGAAAGCTTATATCGCCATATGCGAAGCGCTGGACTGGCGTCCTCGGACGTATTCCGTCCCCAGAATCCTGCGTCCTCTGCAGTGTGGAGTGACCCAAAAGCTTGCTTTGAGTACGATCAAATCAGATTTCGGCCTTGGCCGTCTTCTTTCAGCGACCTCTAGCGGGTCATTTCTTGGTTAGCACCTTGTGTTGGGGGTTCGCCATGTGCTCCCTCCTGTCAAGCCTCCTTTCCCACCGTGGGATCTGAATTTGGTGCTCTCGATCCTCCAGGAACCTCCTTTTGGGAATATCCGGGATATTCCCCTCTTGTCTTGTCTCAGAAGGTGGCCTTTTAGTGGCAATCACTTCTGTTTGACGGGTGTCTGAGTTGGCGGCTTTGTCCTGCAAGTCGCCATATTTAGTCATCCATAAGAATAAGGCGGGGTTGCATCCGCGACCTTCCTTTTTGCCAAAGGTGGTGTCGACCTTTCACCTACATGAGGGCATTGTCCTCCCGTCTTTGTGTCCTCACCCATCACATCCCAGAGAGTTTGCGCTGCACATATTGGATGTGGTACGAGCCTTACGGGTGTACCTGTCTGCTACTGCTTCTATTCGGAAGTCCTACTCACTGTTTGTGACGGTCTCTGGTCCATAACAGGGCCAAGCGGTTTCGTCTGCCATCATTTCTATGGGAATCATACAAACCGTCATTCAAGCCTATGCTCTCAAAGGGCGGGCGCCTCCCTTTCCGGTTACGGCGCATTCCACCAGGGCAATTGGTGCTTCCTGGGTTTTCCGACATCAAGCGTCGGTTGCACGAGTGTGCAAGGCGGCGACCTGGTCGTCTGTTCATGCCTTTTAAGTTTTTATAAGGTTAATGTGGCTGCATCTTCGGATGCTTCCTTTGGCCGCAGGGTGCTGCAGGCCGCTGTTTAAAGTTGCGACTCCTCTGTTGAGGAGCTCTGCTTTCTTGGAGTGAAGTTTTTGGTTTTTCCATTTATACTGCTCCCATCCCTCTTGACACTGCTTTGGGACATCCCACGTGTAAAGTGTAAAGAGACACCGTGTCAGTCCATGGATGATAAGAGAAAATAGGATTTTTTGTACTCACCGTAAAATCCTTTTCTCTGACATCCATGGACTCACACGGCACCCACCCTTCCTTTTTAAGTTTGTACTGCTTTGTTACGAACTGAAGTCTGCTGACTGTAGTGGGAGGGTTATGTCCGGAGGGACCGCCCCCTGGGTGGGGCTGTTCAGCTCTGGCTTTAGAATGTATGTATAACATCTCACATTCTGCCTAGGTCTTCTCTTGCAAGCAGGGACATAAACCCACGTGTAAAGACACACCGTGTCAGTCCATGGATGTCAGAGAAAAGGATGTTGCGGTGAGTACAAAAAATCCTATTTTTGTTTTAAGCCCAACTCCAGCTTTAAAGTGTAACTTTAGTCAGAAAATTAAGTCCTGTGGCCCCGTTTGCAGGTATAGCTATGTAAAACATTTAAAAATGCATGCCTATACTGTTTAAAATCCAGTTAATACACTCTCACCCTGCTCTGCATATGCTCAGCTGCTCTTTATTTTTAAGTCACTGTGCCAAATTTGTAGAGGCCAATCTACTGACCGCCTACAGATTCACTACTGTTTAGGGACTTTGGGCTTCAACAAAATGGCAAGCTCCAGCAAGAAGAAACGGGAACACTTTGGAGACAATTTACAGCACACACTAATTTTGGTAGCATAAATATTGATGTGGAATGTATGTTCCTTGCCAAAGAACATTCTTATCAAGTTGTTATGGGTAAAGTGGAACTTTTTTTTAATGTTATTTAGCAAGGAGCATAGATGGTTAAGCCACCCTGACTTAATTTCATCCCCTCTGTGTCCTAATCCTGTGTGTGTGTGTGTGTGTGTGTGTGTGTGTGTGTGTTTGTTTGTTTGTTTGTTTTATAAAAAAGCTGGCTCTCTCCTCTCCCTGTCTGACAGCTGCATTGGGTGGGGCCGAGATTCCCCCGCTGATTTGTCAGTCGGGACGAGGGGAGGAGAGAGCCGGCTGGTCACGTGAGCGGTGTTTTGCAGTGAGGTATAATAAACATTATTTTTATAAATCGCACACATTGGGACACAGAATTAGGACACAGCGTGGATAATGTGAAAATAACACTGTTATTTCAGCAGCAGGAGGGGTGGGAGCAGGCACTGTCACGAGCTGACAGGTAGGGAGGGGGGAGAGTAGAGGAGAAAAGAGTAGACAGGAGATGGTGGATGACGGCGGCACGTAAACTAACTACGGTGCCAGGGCTCAGCAGCCATGATGAACTGGTCAGTTTACAGAGGGAAGGGTAGAAGCTGGCAGGATCAGCCAGGTATTTCAGGTGATACAGGGGGCCAAATTACACAGCACAAGCACTGTGTGCTGTATAACGTTCTTTAACCACTTGCCTATCGGCCGCCTTCATTATACTGCTGCAGGTTGGCACGGCTGCGTGAATCTCCGTAGGTGTACGTTGGCCGCTTTAAGAGAGATGGGAAGCGGATGCGTGCCGGCAGCATGATGCGCGTGTCCGCCGGCTATCCGCGATCGCTACTCGGAGAGCCAGAACGGGAATCTGTCAATGTAAACAGACAGATCCTATGTTCTGTCAGGGGAGTAGAGAGAGATCTGTTGTTCCTAACGATCGCTTTCCTCCTCTAGTCAATACACTGCCCCCACAGTTAGAAACGCCTCCCTAGGGGACACTTAACCCCTTGATCGCCCCCTCGTGTTAACCCCTTCCCCGCCAGTGACATTTATACAGTTATCAGTGGCTATTTTTAGCTCCGATCGCTGTATAAACATCAGTGGTCCCAAAAAAGTGTCCGTTCTGTCTGCCGCAATGTTGCAGTCCCGCTAAAAATCGCAGATTGCCGCCATTACTAGTAAATAATAAATACCATAAATCTATCCCCTATTTTGTACACTGTAGAACAGAGGTGCCCAACCAGTGGCCTGGGGGCCACATGTGGTCCGCGGAGCCCTTTGATGTGGCCCTCGACCTCCTGCTCTGGGATGGTAGATTGGCAAGCCCAGATCACGGGTTGCCGACCCGCTATCCCAGAGCAGCAGTTTTTTGTGAATGAAGCCGCTGGTAGAGGAAGCAAGTGGCTGCGGAGCAGAGCCACATAAGCCGATGCTTCCTGTATAGCGCCAACTCTTGTCACAGGCAGAGCAATACCAAATGCACTCTGCCTCGGACAGCAATAGCTGGAGATACCTGAATAGAAAACTGTTATTAAATGTAAGTATACTACTAAATTCACAGTGTATATCTGTTCTGCAGTGGTTACTGGGCTGCTTTCAAACTGATCCGCAGTGCAGCTGCAGGTTACCTGCACTGAGCCATACACTAACCTGCGGGTTTGTTGCGCTTTCAGAAAGTGTGCCACACCTGCATGATATAATAGAAGTTTACGGCACAGTGCAGCTAACCCGCAGAAAAGCCACCGGTGCACTGCGCTGCACCCGCGGTTTGGGCAAATCGCAGCGCATCAGTGTGAAAGCAGCCTTAGGCCCTTTTTGACATGATCGGTCCAACCCAATCCGACTCACTATTTAAATACCTCCTATGAAGCAGCAGATGTGAACAGGCTTGTGTCTATTTACACCTGCCTACCCAAAAAAAAAGAAAAAATAGAAAGGGATCTGCCCCCTTCCGTCTGGGCGGATCGGATTGCATTAGAGGGCCCATAGAGTAGAGTGGGCTGTGTCCGTGGACACGGACCTGTCATCCTCCCGCTCTGCTCATTGTGGCCTGCGACCTGTTACCAATTCGCTTAAGTGGCCCTTGCTCTTCTAAAGGTTGGGCACCCTGCTGTAGATTTTTTGTGCAAACCAATCAATATACGCTTATTGCGTTCTTTATTTTTTTTACCAAAAATATATAGAAGAATGCATATTGGTCTAAACTGATGATTTTTTTTTTTGGGCTATTATAGCAAAAAGTCAGAAACATTGTTTTATTTTTTTCAAAATTGTTGCTTTTTAATGTTTATAATAAAAACCGCAGAGGTGATTAAATACCACCAAAAGAAAAAGCTCTATTTGTGGGGGGAAAAAAGGACATAAGTTTTTTTTTGTTTGCGGACAACCGCGCAATTGTCAGTTAAAGCGGCGCAGTGCCGTATTTAGGGTTACAAACGCTTGAATAATTATGCTACCAAAATGTGTGGTGTAAATTGATTCCACCATTATTTCTGTTTCTTCTTGCTGGAGGCTGCCATTTCCCTTATCGTCCATGGACCAACGCAGCTCTCATATTGATTACATGTGGGTATATGTCCCTGCTCGCAGGAGAAGACCTAGGCAGAATGTTAGAGGTTAAAACATTCTAGAACAAGCCAGAGCTGAACAGCCCCGCCCAGGGGGCGGTCCCTCCGGACATTACCCTCCCACCTGCAGCTAACAGCCTCAGTTTTTTTCTGCCTAGCAGAAGGAGAAGACGTGGCTCTCAGGAGCCAGTCTCCTGGAAGGTTTTACTTTTCAATTTTATTCCTTTTGGGAATTTTATTTTTGAGACCTTCAATCAACTGTCGGCTGGGCAACAGGTTGGGTACACTAGTATCCTCGTAGTCTTCCCTGTCCGACCATCGAGCGTGCTGATCCTCGCCTTGCGTGCGTGAGACTCAGTTCACGACATACCCCATGGCTCCCGGGGTGGCCGGGTTGCTTTCATGCTCCCGCGGTCCTCTCAAGATTGAACAGTACCTACTGTATCTCTCGCGGTTGACCGGGCCGACAGCTACGCAGTACGACTCTGTGATAGGTCTGTCTGAAACAAGCCAGTTATTCCCTCTAATGGCACGAGGATGTTCTCCAAGGTGCTTGCGGGACGGGTAAGTAGTCTCTCCTGGAAAGAAGGCGAGTACATGCTGGCTGTGTTTCTTTGTGTAGGGGGTTCTCCCTGTCTCCCCCCTGTTATGCTGCTCTCTGTGCCCTGTACTGGTGCTGTGCTGTGTGGGGATGCTTGGGGGGGTCGTTCTGCCCTGGGGGGGGGGCGCTCTATGCTGTTTCTTTCTGATGGAAAGTGTTCTGGAGGACTTGTGTGGTGTTTTTTTTTTTTTTGCGGGCGCCATTGGCGCGCTGTTTTAAATTGAAAAAATGCGCCATCGGCGGCCATTTTACCGTGGCTCAGGTACAAGCGTCCGGCGGCCATTTTCTTGTAGCCACGGCGCTTTTAGTTTCGGTTTCGGCCCCTAGCGGCGCTGCTGAACGGCGCAAAATACTTTCTCCTCACAGCTTCCTCATTCCTCAGGCTTCACACCACGCTACAGCGCAGACAGCGGAACCGAGCGGTCCCTAAAGGGTGGTGAGTCCTCCGGGTATCCCCTCCTCAGCCTCAGCGCAGCCAGTGGGTGGACTGTACTATTCACTGTAATGGTGAATAGGGTCTGAGGGTGGCAAAAAATGGAGTCTGGTTCACCTGCTTCTCCCCACTTGCCAGAGGCAACTGGCAGTGCTCCTGCACCTGCGGTCCCTATGGACCAGTTGTCGGCAGTCCTGGAATCATTCCTTGTCAAGCTGGAAGCGGTGTGCGAACGCACGGGGGCTGTAAAGCGCCCCTCCCCACGCAGTCTCCACATGGGGAGTGCTCCGAGTCAGATATGGGCCTAGCTACTGCTGCTCAGGACCCTAGTTCTGAGGATTTTGATGTGTTTAGTCAGGACATTCCTTGTGAGGAAGACCCCTGTCTTGAACCACCAACTGACAGGGTGCTTGTGAGTGAACTCATTGATGCTGTGAGGGATGATCTCAAGCTGAATGTTGAGGCTGAGGAACCTCAGGTGGACACTATGACCTTTTGGTTCTTTAAAAGCCGTGTCTTCAAAAAGTTTTTCCTTATGTGCCTTTTTTTTGATACATATATTGACCAAGTCTGGGATAAGCCGCAGAAGACTTTGACGGTCCCACGGCGCATAGCCTTACGGTACCCCTTTAAAGAGGACCTGGTTAAGAAGTGGGCTCAACCCCCGGTGGTCGACCCCCCGGTCGCCCGTTTAAATAAGGCCACTATGCTCCCAATGGAAGGGACTCCTGCGTTTTAAGGATCCCGCTGACAGGAGGTCAGAGGTGGCGTGTAGAACTATGTTCACCTTATTGGGGGCAGCCTTACGCCCTATAGTGGCGGCAACACTGGTGTCTCAGACACTCACAGGCTGGGCACGGATATTGCACCAGACGGTGCAGGAGCATAATCTCCCTCCTGAAACCATTGCCCTGGCTCAACAGCTTGCGCAGGGTTTGGTCTTCGTGTGCGATGCCACTGTGGATGCGACCCCTTTAATCACAGGGGCCTCCATTTCCGCTGTGGTGGTGCGTCGCCTTATCTGGCTGAAATGCTGGTCAGCCGACCTAGCTTCCAAAAAGCTCCTGGCTGACTTGCCTTTTAAGGGCGGTAGACTGTTTGGAGCCGCCCTGGATGACATTATTAAGAACGTCACAGGGGGTAAGAGCACCTTCCTTCCCCAGTCTATTAAGGGAAAGGAACCCCACCGCAGGCCGGGCCCTTCCTTTCCAGCGAAGAAGACGTTTTTTCGTCAGTCCAGATTCTGCGGGCAAGCCCACCCAGACTGAAAAAAGTGCGTCTGGGGGACAAAGACGTCCCTGGGTGCGTAAGCCTACCAAGCAAGCTCCCAAGTCCACCACCGCATGAAGTCTTGCCCCTGCCCGTCTCTGGGGTGGGGGGACGTCTTCGCAAGTTCTCGGTGCGGTGGACCTCCCGGATCTCCGACCGGTGGGTGTGCGAGGTGGTCACCTCGGGATACAGAATAGAGTTCCGCTCGTGGCCCCCAAACAGGTTTTTTCCTTCGAACCTCCCTCTCCTTCCGGCCCGCCGGGCGGCCCTCTTGGGGGCCGTACAGGATTTGCTCAGGCGCGGTGTAATTGTGCCTGTTCCGTCACAAGAGAGGTTTCAGGGGTTTTACTCAAACCTGTTTGTTGTCCCGAAAAAGGACGGAGTTCGGCCTATCCTGGACCTCAAGGCCCTGAATACCTATGTGAAGGTACAAAAATTCAGGATGGAATCCATTCGCACGGTGATCGCGACCCTCCAACAGGGGGATTTTTTGGCGTCCTTGGATATCAAGGATGCTTACTTGCACATCCCAATCTGCGCAGGCCACCAGAAGTTTCTGCGCTTTGCCATAGGCGAAGTCCACTATCAGTTCGTGGCCCTTCCCTTCGGCCTAGCATCAGCACCACGGGTTTTCACCAAGGTGCTGGCCCCGGTTCTAGCTTTGCTGAGACAGCGAGGAATTGTTATCATGGGCTATCTAGACGATCTCCTTCTCAGAGCAGAAAATGGCTCAGAATTGGAGGAAAATGTGACGATAGTCAGTCAGACCCTCCGGGACTTCGGATGGGTTCTGAACACGCAGAAGTCGGCTCTAGCCCCGACTCAGTGCTTGGAGTATCTGGGTCTGATCCTGGACACTTCGGCAGCAAAGGTGTTTCTACCCTCAGATAAGCTACTGACACTTCGGTCAGCAGTACGGGTTTTGTTGTCCCGAAAGTGGTCGTCAATTCGCTTCTGCATGAGAGTCCTGGGACTGATGGTGGCCTCCTTCGAGGCGGTTCCGTATGCCCAATCACACACTCGGGCATTACAGAAGGGAATTCTGTCGGTTTGGGACAAGTCCCCATTATCTTTGAATCTTCAGATCCAGGTGAGTCACTCTGTCAAGGCGTCCCTGATATGGTGGCTGAGGTCCCCGGCTCTTCAGGTCGGGAAGTCGTTCCTCCCCATCCACTGGACGGTGATCACAACGGACGCCAGCCTGACGGGCTGGCGGGGAGTCCTGTCAGCTCAGGGGCTCTGGACTCCAGCCGAATCTCGTCTCCCAATCAACGTCCTGGAATTGCGGGCGATCAGACTGTGTCTCTCCGCTTGGTCAAAGAGGCTACAGGGCCACTCGGTCAGGATCCAGTCGGACAAAGCCACGGCCGTGGCGTATGTCAACCATCAGGGGGGCACTCGGAGCCCGGCTGTGGCATCCGAGGTCGCCCACATCCTAAGATGGGCGGAAAGAAGCGTGCCGGCGCTGTCGGCCGTTTACATTCCGGGTGTAGAAAACTGGCAGGCGGACTATCTGAGCCGCCAGTCCCTGGACCAGGGGGAGTGGTCCTTGCATCCGGAAATGTTCCACCTCCTTTGTCAACGATGGGGCACTCCGGATGTGGACCTGATGGCGTCTCGACTCAATCGCAAGGTGTCGAGGTTTGTGGCCCGGTCCAAGGACCCCTGGGCGGATGCCTCGGACGCGTTAGTGACCCCGTGGGGTCGGTATCGCCTGATATGTCTACCCACCGCTGCAGTTGATTCCTTGTCTGCTGCGCAGGGTAGCGGCCGAGGGTATTCCGGTGATCCTCATTGCCCCAGACTGGCCTCGGCGTCATTGGTACGCCGATCTGGTACGTCTCATCGCGGACGCCCCTTGGCACCTGCCCTTGAGGGAGGACCTTCTATCTCAAGGTCCTATCTTTCATCCTGCTTTACAGTCTCTGGCTTTAACGGGATGGCTATTGAGAGCCGGGTGCTGAAAGACCGAGGTCTGTCTGATTCTGTAATTTCAACCATGCTTAGATCTTCCTAGAAGAAGACTTCCGTGCCCTATCCATCGTACCTGGGGAGCTTACATCGCTATGTGCGAGGAGCTGGACTGGCGTCCACGGACGTACTCCGTTCCCAGAATCCTGAGGTTCTTGCAGCGTGGTGTTGCTCAAAGGCTGGCTTTAATCACTATTAAGGGTCAGATTTCGGCTTTAGCCATTTTCTTTCAAAGACCCCTAGCTGGTCATTCCTTGGTTAGCACTTTTGTGCAGGGAGTACGCCATGTGGTTCCACCTGCCAAGCCCCCCCGCTCCCTCCTTGGGATCTGAACTTGGTGCTTTCGGTTCTTCAGGAATCTCCTTTTTGAGAATATGAGATATTCCTCTTTTGACTTTGTCCCAGAAGGTGGCTTTTTTAGTGGCCATCACTTCTGTTAGACGTGTGTCTGAATTGGCGGCTCTGTCATGTAGGTCGCCTTACCTGGTCCTTCATAAGGACAAGGCGGTATTGCGACTGCGACCGTCTTTTCTCCCGAAGGTGGTTTCGGCTTTTCACCTTAACAAGGACATTGCCCTTCCGTCCTTGTGCCCTCAACCATCGCATCCTAGGGAGGTTGCACTCTACAATTTGGATGTAGTGCGTGCCTTACGGGTATACCTGGCGGCTACCGCTCCTATTCGGAAGTCTGACTCGCTGTTTATGTCTGTCTCTGGTCCGAAACAGGGCCAAGCGGTGTCGTCTGCCACCATTTCTAGGTGGATCAGACAGACTGTTATTCAGGCCTATGCCATTAGGGGATGGGCTCCTCCCTTTCCGGTCACGGCGCATTCCACCAGGGCAATCGGTGCTTCCTGGGCTTTCCGACATCAAGCGTTGGTTGCACAAGTGTGCAAGGCGGCGACCTGGTCGTCCGTTCATACCTTTTCAAAGTTCTACAAGGTTGATGTGGCTGCATCTTTGGATGCTTCCTTCGGCCGCAAAGTGTTGCAGGCCGCTGTTTAATGTTGCAACTCCTCCGTTGAGGAGCTCTGCTGGTTTGGAGTGAAGTTTTGGTTGTTCCTTACTTTTTTTGCTCCCACCCTTTTCTTATACTGCTTTGGGACGTCCCACATGTAATCAGTATGAGAGCTGCGTCGGTCCATGGACGATAAGAGAAAATAGGATTTTTGTACTCACCGTAAAATCCGTTTCTCTGACGTCCATGGACCGACGCAGCACCCACCCTTCCTTTTTAAGTTTGTACTGCTTTGTTACGAACTGAGGCTGTTAGCTGCAGGTGGGAGGGTAATGTCCGGAGGGACCGCCCCCCTGGGTGGGGCTGTTCAGCTCTGGCTTGTTCTAGAATGTTTTAACCTCTAACATTCTGCCTAGGTATTCTCCTGCGAGCAGGGACATATACCCACATGTAATCAGTATGAGAGCTGCGTCGGTCCATGGACGTCAGAGAAACGGATTTTACGGTGAGTACAAAAATCCTATTTTTGCTGAAGCCCAGAGCTCCTGAACAGCTTTAAAGCAGAACTAAACCCATCTATTAAACAGTTTTAAAAACGGTTAATTTCCAGGATTAACTATCACATTTTTCTTGTGTCCTTGACCAAACTGTCAAACCGTCAAATGGCCAGTGTCATAACTGATCACATGTGCAGCACCATGGCGGTTGCAGAACAAACAGAGGCAGCTTTCTTGGCTGTAAGGCCCCTTTCACACTGAGGCGTTTTTGCGCATAAATAACGCCTGAAATACTCCTGCCCCAGCATTCTTAATGTGAAAGCCCGAGGGGCTTTCACACTGAGGCGGTGCGCTGGCAGGAGACAAAAAAATCTCCTGCTAGCCGCATCTTTGGAGCGGTGAAGGAGCGGTGTGTATACCGCTCCTTGCCATTGAAATCAATGGTACACTGCTACAGCCGCGGTTTGCGGGCGCTATTGACCCTTTTTTTCGGCCGCGAGCGGGGGTTAAAACCGCACCGCTAGTGGCCGCATATCGCGTTAAAACACGACGGTATAGGGCGCTGAAAATCGCAACGCTATACCGTCACCGCATATGCCCAGTGTGAAAGGGGCCTAAAGGATAGGAGGGTTTAATTCCACTTTTTAAAGGGGTTGTAAAGGTTTGATTATTAATTTTTTTTTTTTTTTTTTTAAATAAAAATGTTATTCTTGCCTGCTCTGTGCAAGGGTTTCTTCTTCTGGTGTGCCTTGCTAGTGCTTGCCTTCATCGGGTGCCCCCACAGAGCTGCTCCGCTGGGGCACCCGTGCGGACGTGCTCCCGAGTCCCGCTGCTGTGTTAATTGACACAGACGGCAGGACTTGGGCCCCACTCCCGTGTCACTGGATTTGAAGTGAAAAACCATGAGACTTTACTGTCCCTTTTTTAAGGCCGTGTCCGCAGGTCGGCCTCTACAAATTTGGCCCAGTGCTCTAAAAATAGAGAGCAACAGAGCATTCCTGGATTATAAAAAGTATAGGCACTTATTAATGTTTTACATTAATGTGATTGAATACAAAGCTTCTGCTGATTGTCTGTCTGTCTGTCTGTGTCTGTCTGTCTGTCTGTCTGTCTGTCTGTCTGTCTGTCTGTCTGTCTGTCTGTCTGTCTGTCTGTCTGTCTGTCTGTCTGTCTGTCTGTCTGTCTGTCTGTCTGTCTGTCTGTCTGTCTGTCTGTCTGTCTGTCTGTCTGAGATGGGCTCGTGCCGTCATGATCTCCATCTCAGCCAAGCAGAAGCCTTGTATTCATTCATAAAAGCTAAAGGTTTCTCTGGCTGAGCAACACAACAGTGTAATTCATGAAGTACATCTGTAGACAGGCAACGTGAAGAAATTTCATCCCCAGGGCTCGTTGACATAAAAAAAACAGTTACTGCTTTCTGCTGGAAGTCACACTGATTGCGGCCTGAACAGGTAAAATACTGTGGGAGTTTTTTCTAAATCTGGTGCACCTGTTCTAACTTCAACTTGTTCAGCTTTGGCAATAAAACCTGGAAGCTGATTGGTTTCTGTACCAGAGCTGCACCAGATTTTGCACACTTCAGCTTTAGTATATAACCCCCCTGTGTTTTGCCATGCAGGCTGATGTGAACCAGTTCTCAAGTTCACAGGAAAAGAATAGAAGATGTTAACATGGCACATAGAAAACATTTTTTTTCTTTCTTCTTGCCTGTGTTGACCAACGCAGTTCAGTGCATATGGTGTGATTAAGCCCTCATTGGCCTCAAATTCCCCCTGTGCCTCCCACACTTGCAGGGCTGTAGCCTTGTTTTCACCTCTCTTGTACTTGTTTGCGCAATACTGACTACGATTAGGGCCCTTTCACACCTGCGGACCATATGTCAGTTTTTCATCCATCCGTTTTCGGATGAAATACGGACATGCATGTATCCCCATGGGATTGCGGGTGAACATCCGCTGACATCTGATCTCATCAGTCTATGTGTAGGGGTTGGGGTGCATGCGGAATGTCTTGAGGCTCCTACTGAGGCACCATCCCGGAAGAATATGCGACTATGTCAAAAAATTGGTTGATCAAGGGTGGGACTTTGTGTGTGCCTCAGTGGAGTGAATAAATATAGACGTATCACGATATATAATAAAATAAACACTTTTTTATTATCCTGCCGAAGGCAGCAATGTAAAAAAAACGTATATTCTTACAAAAGTATATATAAGCAAATATAAAATCACATTACAGGCATATCAAGTATGTATGTATGTAGTATGTGGATGTGCCATGGGATAACATACTTGATATGCCTCAATGTGCACACCCACAGTCTTTCTTATTCCAATCGGATCTAATACCTGTATAATGTTGATTTATATATGTTACAATTTTTTTCTTCCCCCCCCTTAAGGCCCCATGCACACAGGGCGTTTTTGCAGCTGCTAACAGCAGCTTTAGACGGTTTTTTTTACAGCTTCAAAACGCCCATCCATGTTATTCTATTGTCATGCACACTAGAGCTTTTATGAGCTCCAAGTGGCATAGGCGTTTTCCAGCTGCAAAAAAAACCCAATTCCAGTGCGTTCTGGAGCTCCAGGTTCGAGCTGCAAAAACGCCTGACGCTATTAAACGCGCAAAAACGCAGCGATTTGCGTTTTTGAGGTCCGGGATTTTTTTTTTTTTTTAAAGAATTTTTACAAAACATGGACAGGCGTTTTTAAGCTCTAAAAAAAGCGGCTGTAAAAACGCCCTGTGTGCATGGGGCCTAAATATATAGGATATAACATGCATGTATATTTTATCAGTGTTTTGTTTGCTCCTAGAACCCTTGTATTAACTCTTTGTGCTACGCTAAATGGCCCTGATAAAGCGGAAATCCGCGAAACGCGTAGGCCTTCACTTCTCTCTGTGAATGGGAATCGCACATCCCGTTACCCATTATTATTTGAACTGTAATGTGATTTTATATTTTCTTGTATATACTTTTGTAAGAATATAAGGTGTTTTTACATTGCTGCCTTCGGCAG
This sequence comes from Rana muscosa, assembly GCA_029206835.1. NCBI lineage: Eukaryota > Metazoa > Chordata > Amphibia > Anura > Ranidae > Rana > Rana muscosa. Next base: position 76,421,791 of record CM055126.1, read on the forward strand.
GATAATAAAAATTGTTTATTTTTCTATATATCGTGATACGTCTATTCACTCCACTGAGGCGCACACACAAAGTCCCACCCTTGATCAACCATTTTTTTTTTTTTGACATAGTCGCATGATCTCATCGGTCACCGCTATGGTCCGTTTCAGCAGACGGAGGAAAATCCTATTTCTTTATTGTACATCACGGGACACAGGCTTAATCATTACATAACGGGTTATATACACTGACACTGGTGTGATCAATTCGACAGGAAGTTTCCTCCCTATATAGCTGTCCAAAGCTCCATTGGGGAAAACTGTCCTTTATCGTTTCCTCCCTATATAACCCCTCCCCTACTGGGAGCTCCTCAGTTTTTTCGCCGGTGTTTAAGGTGTTGGGCACGTCTAAGGATGTGCTAAGAAGAAGCTCTATTAAGAATTCCTTCCGGGGGTTAGGGAGCTACACACGGATCCATACAAACCTCTTATTACGCCAAATGGATGATACCCAGGCCTCGCAGAAGACTGAGGTGTTGCCTGTAAATGTCTCTCTTCGAAAGACTGGGCTCTGGGATCCTATACACAAAAAGCGCAAAAGTTTCTGGCAGAGTCTTTTACAAGGTCCAGGGAAGAGGTCTCCTTTTAAGTAGGAACCCATACCCCTGAAGGTTGGCACATCATACCCGCCATGATGGGTGAAGATTGGTACTGTCTGGTCTTCAGCAGACCTGCGGTGGGATAAGGTAAGCCTGGGAATTTTCCTAAGAATTATCTTAAAGGGGTTGTAAAGGTTCGTTTTTTATTTTCTAAATAGGTTCCTTTTAAGCTAGTGCATTGTTGGTTCACTTACCTTTTCCTTTGATTTACCTTCTAAATGTTTTTTTTTTTCTTTGTCTGAATTTCTCACTTCCTGTTTCTCCTCACTAAACTTCACACCATCATCTGAGCGGTGTTTAGTCAGCCTGAACAGCTTACTGAACAGCTTACTGAGGAGGAACAGGAAGTGAGAAATTCAGACAAAGAAAACAAAGAAAATAAATATTTAGAAGGTAAATTAAAGGAAAAGGTAAGTGAACCAACAATGCACTAGCTTAAAGGAACCTATTTAGAAAATAAAAAACAAACCTTTACAACCCCTTTAACCTCTTCCATACCGGGCCATAGCAGAATGACGCCGGCAGGAACCCTCTCTCCCTCCGGGTGGACGTCATATGACGTCCTGGGTTTGAGGGGGGATATCTGAATGATGCCTGCAGCTAGAGGCATCATTCAGATATCCTTTTTTTCAGCCGCCGATCCTGCGCACAATAAGAACGATCATAGCGGCGGTTCCGCCGCTTGATTGTTCTTATAGGCGGCGGGAGGGGACATCCCCTCCCGCCGCCATCCGGTGGCTCTCCCGTGCGATCGGGGACCCGGAGAGAATCGTCTGCGCCGTTGGTGGGTCACGTGATGAGAATAGAGATGACTGGTGACCAGATGGTCACCAGTCATCTCTATGATCGTCGGAGGCCCGGGCGGGATGTGATGACGTCGCGCCCCGGGTCCTCAAATGTAAACAAAGCCGCCATTGCGACTAGTAAGTATGAGATCGGTGAAAAAAAAAATCACTGATCGCATGCTTTCCAGCCTGGAGAAGAGATGTGGGGTCTTATTGAACCTGCATCTCTCCATAAAGAGGACCTGTCACATACATTCCTATTACAAGGGATGTTTACATTCCTTGTAATAGGAATAAAAGTGATCAAAAAAAAAAGTAAAAATAAAAAAAAAAAGTAAAAAAAAAAAAACTTTTTTTTTTTAAACCGCCCGTCCCCCAATAGCTCGCGCTTAGAAGCGAACACACACGTAAGTCCCGCCCACATATGTAAACGCCGTTCAAACCACACATGTGAGGTATTGCCACGTGCGTTAGAGCGCGTGCAACAATTCTAGCAATAGACCGCCTCTGTAACTCTAACCTGGTAACCTGTAAAAAATTTCAAGGCGTCGCCTATAGAGATTTTTAAGTACCGAAGTTTGGCGCCATTCCATGAGTGTGCGCAATTTTAAAGCGTGACATGTTGGGTATCTTTTTACTCGGCGTAACATAAGCTTTTATATTTTACAAAAAAATTGGGCTAACTTTACTGGGTTTTTTAATTCATTAAACCATTCCCCCCCCCCCCCCCCCAAAAAAAGTGTTTGAAAAATTATTGCGCAAATACTGTGCAAGATAAAAAGTTGCAACGACCGTCATTTTATTCCCTAGGGTGTCTGCTAAAAAAAAACCATATATGATGTTTCGGGGTTCTGAATAATTTTCTAGTAAAAGAATGATGATTTGTACATGTAGGAGAGAAGTTCCAGAATAGGCCCGGTATTGAAGTGGTATAAAAAGACCTGTATGGAAGTGGTTAAGCAAGCTCTGCCATGGGTAAGCTTCTCTATGTGGTTGGATTCAGGCACTCCTGGACACCTACTCAGCATCAAACTGTGTGATTAGTTGCATACTTTTTGTAGATTGCTAAACTAGCACAGTAGGTATATGCATTGTTTGTACATCCTGCTTTTGCATTGGACTTTGTCTCCTTGTAAAAAAGGTTCAGGGGTAGGAAAGCATGATACCATCCTCCCCTGAGGGGCCCTGTCAGACATTGCAGCCACTCTGCATATGTCATTTTGGACACTTCTTTCCATTTGTTAGTCCATAAGAGAGGTTAAACTGCTATATATCGCAGCGTCCTCAGAGAGCAGAAAGCTGGGTGTGTCCCTTCCCCTGCTCTGAAACCTCAAAGAAGAGGATTAAAGTCCTGCGAAAAAGAGCTCACTGTCAGAGGATAAGGAAACAAGGGTCGGTGCAGCATGGTGGGGGGACTTTATTCATTTTATTTGTCTAGTCCCTGAGAGCTTTCAGTGTAATATGGAGTGGGTATCTGAGAGGCAACAGCAGAGCCCCTGCACCTGTGGTTTTCTGCCATATCCTGGGGAATGCTCTGTGTCTGACAGGACCACGGTCTGAGGTATCAGAGGTTGCTTTTTTACTTGCAGTTTGGTGCTTGCAGCACATATACTCAGATTGGAACAATACAGAGAAAATTAAGCGCCCTCTGCGCAATAGTTTAAACATACACAATATGTTTATACACAACACTGGATACATTCACAGTGTGTATGTATGTATGTATGTATGTATTATTGCTCTGTGTCTGCGTGGGCTTCCTCCCACGCTCCAATGACGTGCGCGCCTTCGGCACCATACACAGTATAAACATGCACAATATGTTTATACACTAAATACATTTACAGTATATGTATGTATTATTACTCCTGTGTCTGCGTGGGTTTCCTCCAGGTACTCCGGTTTCCTCCCACGCTCCAATTGTACGCCTTGGCGCAATACACAGTATAAACTATGTGTTTGTACAATCAGCACTTATCAACGTAGTAGCTGCTGGAACATCCACTGAGGTGTCAGTTTTTTTTCTTTTTTGGGGTCGCGTTGACCGACCCGCTCTATATAGGGTTTTAAGGACTGGAGATTGCCACAGAGGTCCTTTTTGGTCCCTCAGTGCACAGCGGTCCGTTTTTTTATTCCTTTTGTAGAGCATTTTTTTAAAAAGATGTTTTTTTTTTTTTTCTCCCATGAAGTTGACCCCCTGGTATCAGGGGTACCACTAACCCGATAGGGGGACACCTGCCTTTAGGAGGTGATCAGGAGCAGTGGCTCGGACCGTGTTCGCCACGCTGAGGTCAGCGTTGCGCCCGTTAGTGGCTGCATCTCTGGTGTCTCTGACACTCACTGAATGGGCATAACTTTTGTACCAGACAGTGGAGGAGCTTCTGCTTCCTCTAAAAGTTGTGACACTGGCCGACCAGCAGGTGCGCCACCTGAGGGGGCTGATATACTGGTCCGCTGACCGAGTTTCTGTGGAAGCTCTGACAGATTTGCCTTTCAAAGGCTAGGATTAGGGGCGCCCTGTAAGCCGGGACCTTCCTTCCCCAATTATATTGCTGTGTTTTTGAGGGTTGTCATACCCATACCGCCACAGGACAGGTTTCAGGGATTCTACTCGAATCAATTCATGGTCCCAGAAGAGGACAGAGTCGTCCAATCTTAGGCCTCAAGGCCCGTAATGCCTTTTGTGTAGCCTTCCGGTTTTTCCAGCCTCGGAGTTTGCGAAGTGGTCTCTTCATACAAGATCAATGTTTTATTTCTTGTTCACTGAATGGTTGTTGTTAGGGCTGTTGCTGATTAAAATTTTCGTGTTCGATTAATCAATTTTTTTTTTTTTTTTATTAATCGACTAATTTCGATTAATTATAACGCACATAGATCCAACTACTTTTAGCTGATCTCCTTGCAGGCTGACTCCCAGTGCAGCTACCAACCACTGGAAAAATCGATAGCAGGATACAAAAAACACACAAAGGCAGCGCTCAATGGGAATAGCATTAAAACTTTTATAGTCTTCAAGTAGGTAACAAAATAAATACTGCACTGGAGATAAACTCGATGTAGCTACATAAACTGTAAAAATGGTGCGAGTAATACCAAACGGTAGCAAAAGCAGTCATAAAAACATGTAGCTAAGTATGATACTGGTATAAAAATGTGTACGATACCACTGCTGAATCCAGAGAAGGGGCTAACATCAGTCCATCGGCATGTACCGTATATACTCGAGTATAAGCCGAGGCACCTAATTTTACCACAACAAAATGGGAAACGTATTGACTCGAGTATAAGCCTAGGGTGTCCATGTGCATGCCTCACTGTGCCCATGACTAGACTGACGTTTAACATGGGAGTCTATGGAAGGAGTGCCCGGGTTTGAAAAATCGATACTCCCCTGGCGTAGGTCCCCCAGACAACAAACGTTGCATACTTGTAGAGGAAAAATGGGGCTACATGTGGTCCAAGTTTTGGGTCCAGGGGACCTACAGCCAGCCGGTACCGGGTCCCCAAAGTTGATGGAGAAATTACCGTTTAACATGGGAGTCTATGGAAGGGGTGCCCGGCTTTGAAAAATCGGTGCTCCCCGGCCGTAGGTCCCTCGGACTACAAACTTTGCACACGTGTAGAGGAAGAGTGGGGCTATATGTGTGCCAAGATTGGGGTCCTGGGGACCTACGGCCGGCCGGTACTGGGTCCCCAAAGTCTGGGAGATCAGGTGGAAAAAGCCGACTCGAGTATAAGCCGAGGGGGGCATTTTTAGCACAAAAAAATGTGCTGAAAAACTCTGCTTATACTCGAGTATATACGGTAGATGTCCCGTGAAGGGAACGATCACAACTCCCAGTGGATGGCTGTAGAATCCCAGGTTGATAGAGGGAAGTATAACAGCCCTTGCGTGTGGCAGATAGTAAGGTCCCGCCGGCATGCAGATATGAAGGCACAGCAAAGGAGCCCTTCAGATGGACACGGCAAGCCTAAAGAATTTTGATTGATCAAAACAATTAATCGAGGAATTAATAGTTAATTTCCACAGCCCTAACACACACACACACACATATATATATATATATATATATATATATATATATATATATATATATATATATATATATATATATATATTATATTTATTGAATGAAGATGTAGCGCTAAGTGAAGAAATGAAGCCCAATGATTTGGGCCTCCAATCAAACCAAAGTGATAAATAATATCAATATGAGTCCATACAGTGTCCATAGAAAATTTTTCGTGTTGTGAAGAAAGAACATGTAGCACTGAAGGGTCATCACATAACTCTTGTTCCGGTAAGAGTATTCTACCTCTCTTTTTCTACATTAGACCTGTGGTTTAGGCAGGTCAAATAGGCATACGAAATCCCAGTGGCACTCCTCATCAGTTAGTCTGGAAACTGGATCAGATGGGTCCCCAATGTAGACTGTCCGGTAGGCTCCCCGACTTGACAGCAGACTCTGGGTTTAACACTAATCCAGGTGGTCCTCCGATGGAACTGGAACCGCCACTCAGCAAGGAGACTCTTTACCACGGTGAATATTAGTAACCAGTGGCCAAAGGAAGCTATTACTTGACCAACCACCCATGTGAGGAGAAAAGGGAAGGAATGCTCCAATGGTGCAGGTCAATGAGGGTTTATTCAACCAACACAAAAGTGATCACAAACAATAAAAACATTTAAAAAGGGGCAGTGAATGAGGTAGTGTACCAAGCCCTACGCGTTTCGAACAAATGTTCTTCAACAGGGGCATCCTGCGATGGGAGCGATCAGTGATGAAGGGGTGGCCATTGGTTTCTGGCCACCCCCTTACGATCGTTCCCGGCGAATGAAATGCTTCCTGTGTAATGTATACACAGGCAGGAGGAAGTGATGTCATCTCTCCTGCGGCGCTCACATATACGAAGCGCCATGAAGGGAAGACATCAAGTAAGTGCACCAACAGCCCACCGACACATAGGCACACGCTCGCCTCCCAGTAACCCCCAGATCACCCCCCAGTCACAGTGTCACATGATTGCAGTGATCATTTATTTACTGATCACTGCAAACGGTGACATTTGTAACTGTAAAAGTGTCAGGGCAGTTAGTTTTAGGTCCAGGGTAGCCCCCTAACCCCCCCCCCCCGCCCCATAAAGGTTTAACCCCTTGATCGCCCCCCCAGGTAACCCTTTCACCCCCCTTTGCCAGTGTCACTAAGCGATCGTTTTTCTGATCGCTGTATTAGTTCAGCTGGTGCCGCTAGGTAGTCAGTTATTTTTTTTTAGATTCGCCGCCAGGTGTTTATAGCGTCAGATACCACCATACATTATCTAATAAAGGTTTTAACCCCCTGATTGCCCCTAGAGTTAACACTTTCACCAGTGATCACCGTATAAGTGTCACTGGTGACCCTGGTTAGCCAGTTAGTTATTTTGTTATTTAGGTCCCCCATCAGGTTTTTATATAGCATCAGGTACCCCCATATATTAATAAAGGTTTTAACCCCCTGATTGCCCCTAGTTAACCCTTTCACCAGTGAAAACCGTATAAGTGTTACGGGTGACGCTGGTTGGTTAGTTTTGCTTTTTATAGTATCAGGGCACCCGCCGTATATAACCCAATAAAGGTTTAACCCCCTGATCGTCCGGCGGGTGATATCTATTAGGTTTTAACGTCAGAGAGGGTTTGTGTCACGCCCCAGGCAGCGTCAGGTTAGTGCCAGTAGCGCTAACACCCACGCGTGAAGCATACACCTCCCTTAATGGTATAGTATCTGAACAGCTCAATAGCTGATCTGATCAGATCTATACTAGCGTCCCCAGCAGTTTAGGGTTCCCAAAAAACGCAGTGTTAGCGGGATCAGCCCAGATACCTGCTAGCACCTGCGTTTTGCCTCTCCGTCCAGCCCAGGCCACCCAAGTGCAGTATCGATCGATCACTGTCACTTACAAAACACAACACACATAACTGCAGCGTTCGCAGAGACAGGCCTGAAACCTGCGACTCCAGTGCTGTAGGAGGTGATTTCACCACCACGGTTAAAAAAAAGAGCATATATCCCGAAGCATAGGGGCAGAGGAGCGATTTTGCTCCTAATGCTAATCGAAATTCCGACGAAGGCTTGCCCGTGGAAAAGTCAGACCGTGTTTACGTGGCATAACTTTTGCGGGAGGATGCCCCCTTTGGCATATATAAATGGTGCATGTATGCCCATCATTAGAAGTGGGTGGACAAATGGAGGTATTCTAATGGTGGGCATACGCATCGATCAATCTCTTTTTTTCGTTCAGCCAACAGGCTGCATAAAAAAAAATATTACAATACATGTCCAACAAGGACCAGCAACGTACTGGTATGTTGCTGGACTTTGGTTATACCAGAATGATGCCTGCGGGTTTAGGTATCATCTTGGTATCATTCTTTTCAGCCAGCAGCCGGCTTTCATGTAAAAGCAGTGGGAGGGAATGCCCCCCCCCCCCCCCGGATATAAAAAGCGCCATTGGGAAAGCATTTTATCACACCGGTCTTGGTGTGGTCAGATGCTTTGAGGGCAGAGGAAAGATCTAGGGTCTAATAGACCCCAGTTTTTTCAAAAAAAGAGTTCCTGTCACTACCTATTGCTATCATAGGGGATATTTACATTCCCTGAGATAACAATAAAAATTATAAAAAAAAAATCTGGAAGGAACAGTTTAAAAATAAAATAAAAAAGCAAAATTAATAATAAAAAAAAAAAGAAGCACCCCTGTCCCACCCTGCTTTTGCGCAAAGGCGAAAATAAGCGTCGGTCTGGCGTCATATGTAAACATTAATTGCATCATGCATGTGAGGTATCACCGCGAAGGTCAGATCGAGGGTAGTAATTTTAGCAGTAGACCTCCTCTGTAAATGTAATGTGGTAACCTGTAAAGGCTTTTAAAAATGTATGTAGTTTGTCGCCACTGCGCGTTTGTGCGAAATTTTAAAGCATGTCGTGTTTGGTATCCATGTACTCGGCCTAAGATCATATTTTTTATTTCATCAAACATTTGGGCAATATAGTGTGTTTTAGTGCATTAAAATGTAAAAAAAAAAAAATCCCCAAAAAAATGCGTTTGAAAAATTGCTGCGCAAATACTGTGTGGGGGGAAAAAAAAAAGCAACACCCACCATTTTAATCTGTAGGGCCTTTGCTTTAAAAAAAATATATAATGTTTGTAATTTGCTTGATAAAAAAAACAGTTTTCATGTAAACAAAGTGTCAGAAAGGGCTTTGTCTTCAAGTGGTTAGAAGAGTGGATGATGTGTGACATAATGTTGTGTATAAAATGCCAGGACAGTTCAAAACCCCCCCCAAATGACCCCATTTTGGAAAGTAGACACCCCAAGCTATTTGCTGAGAGGCCTGTTGAGTCCATGGAATATTTTATATGTTGACACAAGTTGCGGAAAAAATATTTTTAATTTTTTGTGCACAAAGTTGTCACTAAATGATATATTGCTCAAACATGCCATGGTTATATGCGGAATTACACCCCAAAATACATTCTGTTGCTTTTCCTGAGTACGGGGATACCACATGTGAGACTTTTTGGGAGCCTAGCCGCGTACAGGACCCCAAAAACCAAGCACCGCCTTCAGGCTTTCTAAGGGTGTAAATTTTTGATTTCACTCCTCACTGCCTATCACAGTTTCGGAGGCCATGGAATGCCCAGATGGCACAAACCCTCCCCCCCCCCCCCCCCCAAATGACCCCATTTTGGAAAGTAGACACACCAAGCTATTTGCTGAGAGGTATGGTGAGTATTTTGCAGATCTCGCTTTTTGTCACAAAGTATTGAAAATTGAAAAAATAAAATAAAAATTATTTTCTTTCTTAATTTTCAGAAACAAATGAGAGCTGTAAAATACTCACCATGCCTCTCAGCAAATAGCTTGGGGTGTCTACTTTCCAAAATGGGGTCATTTGGGGGGTTTTGTGCTATTTTGGCATTTTATGGCCTTCGAAACTGTGATAGGTAGTGAGGAGTGAAATCAAAAATTTGCGCCCTTAGAAATCCTGAAGGCGGTGCTTGGATTTCGGGGGCCCGTACGCGGCTAGGCTCCCAAAAAGTCCCACACATGTGGTATCCCCGTACTCAGGAGAAGCAGCAAAACATATAACATGGCATGTGTGAGCAATATATCATTTAGTGACAACTTTTTGTAATTTTTTTTATTACTCTTTCGTCCATGGACAGACACAGCTTCTCTATTGACAAAGTGGGTATTATCCGTTAATTAGGAGTGACTAGGCAGAAAAACTTGTAAAAAGTGTTGCATCACACCTTCTACAGTACCGTGTATATGTATATATATATGTGTGTGTGTATGTATGTATGTATGTATGTATGTATATATATCTCTATCTCTAATCTCTCACACAGAGGAACCCTTGAAATAGTTATCCGGTCTCGGGGAACCCCTGCTAAAAAATTTAAATCTACAACTCATGATACATTAGTGTAATGGTCAGTGGGAAGAATGGTCCTTACACTTGTGGTCATTGGGAAGAATTACCTCCTTACAGATAGATAAAAAGATCAATGGTGTCAGTGAGAACTTATCTGAGAGGCAGAAATTGCCAAATGCTTTAGGAACCCCTAGCAACCTCTGGAGGAACCCTAGGGTTCCACGGAACCCTGGTTGAGAATCACTGATATATATATATATATATATATATATATATATATATATATATATATATATATATATATATATATATATATAATTTTTTTTCATTGTTTCCTGCGATCTTCGATCAACTGCCGACTGGGTGACAGGCTGGATCCTTGTAGTTTCGGCCATTGAGCGTGTGCCGACCCTAGCTACGCGCTGGGTTTTCCACGACATACCCGTCGCTCCACGGGTGGCCGGTGAGCCTACGCTCCAGGGCCTGCATCGGACCGCTCAGCTTCGGCTGACCTTACGGCCGAGTCGCAGCAGCCTGGCTGGTGAGCTTACGCTCCAAGGCTTGCATCGGACCGCTCAGCTTCAGCTGACCTTACGGCCGAGTCGCAGCAGCCTGTCCGGTGAGCATCACGCTCCAGGGCATACATATGATCGTCCCTTTTGGGTCCAATCACAGCATGCCTGGCCAACAGTCACCTTCCGTGCGCGGACAATGACCTGTTTGGAATGTCTTCCAGCATAATACATGCAGGATAGGTAAGTAAAACTCCCCTGCCTCGGCTGGGTGATTTAGCTGGACATTCCTGGAGAGATCAAGTAAGTGGTTGTGGCCCCTTTCTTCCCTCTCTCCCTGCCTTTCCCTCCTCCCTGGGCTTCTAGCTAAAGGTTGCTGGGTGCTGGGGGTCACCTAGGGGGTTCCACTGGAGCGGGGCTGGCTGTAACTAACATTTAAAAGAAATGTCATTTCTGCTTACCTGTGTTTGTGTGCTTCCTCCTCCATGCTGTCGGCGGCCATTTTGAGGTGGTCCATGCCGAGTTCGGCCTCTTGTGACTGCCCGGCGGCCATCTTCCTATCAGCTGATCGGTGGCCATGTTTGTCCACCCTGTATGCATATATTGCCGTTCGGTGGCCATCTTTTTGTGGGCTATGGCTGCTTGACCTCTATCTTCGGTCGGCGGCTATTTTCTTAGAGCCCACATTATCTTCCATACAGACGTTTTAAGCAACCATTTTGCGAGAGCCTCCGGCCTCTAGGGTGCATTACACTGGTGCGAAAATTCACACAGGAAATGCTGATAAAAGAAGCAGACTGACACAGCAGCAGTGGGACAGCAGCACACGGCAGCATAGCAGTACCGGTCCAGGGTGGTGAGTCCTCTGGGTGACCCAGCATCTCTGCAGCACAGGAGGGTGGCCTATTGATATCTTGCCTGGAGCCCTGTGAGTGTCAGCGCGTGGTCAGCATGGCATCTGAGCCAGATGTCTTCTCCCCTGAAACACCAGATTTAGCAGCTGGTGCCCCTGAGGTGTCTATGAACGCTATGACGGCAATCCTAGAGGCGTTTGCTGCCAGGGTGGAAGCAGCACACGGGATACAGGGGGTAGTAAACGCCCCGTCCCCTGCAAGCTTCTGGGGATAATTCTGGTGCAGAACCAGGTCCAGCTACGGCTCGGGGCCCAGATTCTGACGCATCAGAGACTGCAGACCGTGACCCATCGGACAGTGAGGAGGACTCCAAGTCCAGGTCAGTACGCGAGACGGCTTTGGTATCTGACCTTATTACTGCAGTGCGGGATATGCTAAAATTGGAAAATACTGCAGAAGCAGCAGAGACTCCAGTCCCCTTTGGGTTTCGTAAACCTGCCCGCACTGCTAAGGTGTTCCCTTGTGTGTCTTTTGATAAACTCTTATACAAGGAATGGGAGAACCCACTGAGGGTCTTTACAGCCCAAAGAGGTTTGCGGTACGGTACCCCTTTGAGGAGAGTTTTCTGAAGAAATGGACCTCTCCCCCCTATAGTGGACCCTCCGGTGTCCAGACTTAATAGAGCCACCACAATTCCTGTAGAAGGGGCTCCTGTTTTTAAGGACCCTGTGGATAAGAAGGCTGAAGCACTCACTTGCTACCTATACTCAGTGGTAGGCTCGGCAGTACGCCCGGCATTGGCGGGGGTCCTAGTGTCTCACACACTTACTGAATGGGCAAGATTGCTACTCCAGGGGTTAAGGGGCGAGATGCTCCTCCTGATGAGATAACATTGGCCGACCAGTTGGTCCAGGGCCTTAGGTTTGTCTGCGAGTCAGACAGGGATACTATTCCCCTGCTGTCTAAAACTTTGGTTTATGCAGTAGCAATACGCCGCCTGATCTGGCTAAAAGGCTGGTCTGCGGACCAGACTTCCGAGAAAGCCCTGTTGGATCTGCCTTTTAAGGGCGACAGACTTTTTGGGGCTCTCTGGATGACATCAAGGATGCCACAGGAGGTAAAGGCACTTTGCTTCCCCAAATTAGCAAGGGTAAGGGGCCATGCGGCAAGCAGGTTTTTCGTCCCCCTAGGGCGACAGGGAAAAGACCCCAGGCCGATAAAGCGCCTGCCCAAGGACAAAAGCGTCCTTGGTCCCGCAGACCCAACAAGCCTGCGGACAAATCTGCGTCCACATGAAGGTCCGCCCCCACCCAGCTCTCGGGTGGGGGGACGTCTTCGCAAATTCGCGACTCAGTGGACTGCTCTAGTCTCCGACAAGTGGGTTTGCGAAGTAATCTCCTCGGGCTACAAGATAGAATTACTCTCTTGTCCACCGGACAGATTCATCACCTCCAATCTCCAGCTACTACCGACCCATCGGGAGGCCCTGTATGGGGCGGTCCAGGGTCTACTGGAACACGGGGTAGTTATTCCAGTTCCAGAACAGGAACGGGGTCAGGGTTTTTACTCAAATCTGTTCACTGTGCTGAAGAAGGAGGGGGTTCGGCCAATCTTGGATCTCAGAGCCCTCAATTGCTTTGTGAAAGTACAAAGATTTCGGATGGAGTCGGTTCGATCTGTAGTCACGGCTCTCCATCCGGGGGACTTTGTGGCCTCCTTGGACTTCAAGGACGCATACCTGCATGTCCCCATATACTCCAGACACCAGAGGTTTCTGCGATTTGCTATCGGGAAGGACCACTACCAGTTTGTGGCCCTCCCGTTGGGCCTTGCCTCAGCACCCAGGACGTTCACCAAGGTGCTCGCTCCGATTATGGCACTTCTAAGACAGCAGGGTATCGCTATCACAGGCTACTTATACGACCTTCTGCTGAAGGCCCCTTCAAGCTCAGAATTAGAGGTAAGTGTGTCCATTACCTGTCAGACTCTTCGAGACTGTGGTTGGATACTAAACACGCAAAAGTCAGTATTGGTGCCCACTCAACGCCTAGTGTACCTGGGGTTGATTCTGGATTCTTCAGAGGCAAATGTATTCCTCCCTGTGGAGAAGTTGCAGACCCTCCGGGCTGCAGTATGGCAGCTGACTTCCAGGAATTGGTCGTCACTCCGTTTTTTGCATGCGAGTGTTGGGCCTCATGGTAGCCTCCTTCGAGGCGGTCCCATATGCTCAATACCACACTCGAGTGTTACAGAAGGAAGTTCTGTCCAGATGGAACAGATGCCCTTCATCTCTGGATTATCAAATCCGAGTGAGCCACCTAGTCAGGAGATCCCTGGTATGGTGGCTGACAGCACCGGCTCTAATGGCCGGGAAGTCATTTCTTCCGGTTTACTGGATAGTGATCACGACGGACGCCAGCCTTACAGGTTGGGGGGGAGTCTGGGGTGTCCAGTCGGTGCAAGGTCGCTGGACCCCAGAGGAAGCCCTCCTGCCGATCAATGCCCTGATAATCCGGGCGATCAGGCTGTGCCTCTTCAAATGGTCTCAGAGGCTGCAAGGGCATCCAGTCAGGATCCAGTCAGACAACACCACAGCAGTGGCATATGTCAATCATCAAGGAGGAACAAGAAGCTCAGCTGCAGCATCGGAGATCGCTCGCATCCTGAAGTGGGCAGAGAGGAGCGTACCGGCACTGTCGGCCGTGTACATTCCGGGTGTGGAAAACTGGCAGCCGGACTACCTGAGCCGCCAGATGCTGGACCAGGGAGAATGGTCCTTACACCCGGAGGTGTTCCAACTCCTCTGCCAAAGATGGGGCACACCAGACGTAGATCTTCTGGCTTCCCGACTCAATCGGAAGGTATTGAGGTCTGTGGCCCGGTCAAGAGACCCATGGGCAGACGCAACGGACGCGTTGGTAGCATAGTGGGGTCAGTATCGGCTAATCTATGCCTTCCCTCCCTTAAGGCTTCTTCCTCTTTTGCTCCGCAGAGTGGAGGCAGAGGGAATTCCAATGATCCTAATCGCTCCAGATTGGTCTCAGCGTCCTTGGTACGCCAATCTAGTACGTCTGGTAGCAGACGTCCCCTGGCGCCTACCACTACGGAAGGACCTGCTATCGCAAGGTCCCATACTCCATCCTGCTTTACAGTCATTGGCTTTAACGGCATGGCTGTTGAGAACCAGGTACTGAGAGACCGGGGCTTGTCAGACTCAGTAATTTCTACTATGAGAAGTGCTCGAAAACCGTCCTCTAGGAAGGTTTATCACCGCACTTGGAAGGCCTACATCTCCATGTGGGAGGAAATGAAATGGCATCCGCGTTCCTATTTGGTTTCCAGATCCTGCTGTTTTTACAGCATGGGGTGGACCAAAGGCTTGCCCTAAGTACGATTTAAGGGACAGATATCTGCCCTGGCTGTCTTTTTTTTTTTTTTTTCAGCGACCCCTGGCGACTCACTCTCTCGTGAGTACATTTGTGCAAGGGGTTCGACATGTGGCCCCTCCGGTCTGTCCCCCGTTACCTCCGTGGGACTTGAACCTGGTCCTCTCGGTGCTTCAGAAGGCATCGTTTGAGAAGATTAGAGATATTCCCCTGTTGACACTTTCTCAGAAAGTGGTCTTTTTGGTGGCTGTTACGTCAGACGAGTCTCTGAGCTTGGCAGCCTTGTCCTGCAAGGCTCCCTATTTGATTTTCCACAAGGATAAGGTGGTGCTGCGGCCGCAGCTTTCCTTTCTTCCGAAAGTCGTTTCGGCTTTTCATCTCAACGAAGACATTGTACTTCCATCCTTGTGTCCTCAGCCGTCGAATCCTAAGGAGTTGGCGTTGCATTCCTTGGACGTTGTCCGAGCTTTGAGAGTATACCCATCTGCTACTTCCCTGTTCCGGAAGTCAGACTCACTGTTTGTTTCGGTGGCTGGTCCCAAGAAGGGCCAAGCAGTCTCATCGGCCACCATCTCTAGGTGGATCCGACAGATGGTAATCCAGGCTTACGCCTTAAAGGGTCAGGCGCCCCCCTTTCCTGTCACGGCGCATTCTACCAGGGCATTAGGTGCCTCCTTGGGCTTTCCGACATCAAGCGTCTGTTTCCCAACTATGTAAAGCGGCAACTTGGTCGTCCGCTCACACTTTCACAAAATTCTACAAAGTTGATGTAGGTGCATCTTCGGATGCCTCTTTCGGCCGCAAGGTTTTGCAAGCGGCTGTTTAGAGTTGCAACTCCTCCGTTGGAGTGCTGTTTTGTGTTTTTGGGGTGAAGTTTGTTTTCATGCTGTTACCACCCCTCGTTTTTTTTTTTTCTCTGACACTGCTTTGGGACGTCCCACTTTGTCAATAGAGAAGCTGTGTCGGTCCATGGACGAAAGAGTAAATAGGATTTTTTACTCACCGTAAAATCCTTTTCTCTGAGTCCATGGACCGACACAGCACCCACCCCTCCTTTTAAGTTTGTACTGCTTTTTGACGAACTGATCTGCGAAGATGCAGACTGAGAGGTTTTACCCAGAGGGTCCGCCCCCTGGGAGGTACTGTAGAAGGTGTGATGCAACACTTTTTACAAGTTTTTCTGCCTTGTCACTCCTAATTAACGGATAATACCCACTTTGTCAATAGAGAAGCTGTGTCGGTCCATGGACTCAGCGAAAAGGATTTTACGGTGAGTAAAAAATCCTATTTTTTGTCATTATTCAATCACTTGGGACAAAAAAATAAAAATTCAATGGGCTCAACATGCCTCTCAGCAATTTCCTTGGGGTGTCTATTTTCCAAAATGGGGTCATTTGGGGGGTGGGGGGTTTACTGCCCTGCCATTTTATCACCTCAAGAAATGAGATAGGCAGTCATAAATTAAAAGCTGTGTAAATTCCAGAAAACTTACCCTAGTTTGGAGACGCTATAACTTTCGCGCAAACCAATAAATATACGCTTAGGCCCCTTTCACACTGGGGCGGGCAGGTGCGGTGGCAGTATAGCAGCGCGATTTTCAGCGCTGCTATACCGTCGTTCTTACTGCGGTATGCGGCCGCTAGGGGGGTGAATTTAACCCCCGCTAGAGGCCGAAAAAGGGTTAATACCGCCCGCAAACCGCGGCTATTGCCGCAGTTTGCGGGCGGAATTATTGCGGTGTCCCATTGATTTCAATGGGCAGCCGCGGTACAGGAGCGGTGAACACACCGCTCCTTCACCGCTGTAAAGAAGCGGCTAGCAGGACTTTTGGAGTGGTCCTGCTAGCGCACGGCTTCAGTGTGAAAGCCTTCGGGCTTTCATATTGAAGGCTACAGGCACAAATTTTTCATGCGGTATAATAGCGCTAATATTAGCGCTAAACCGCATGAAAAACGCCCCAGTGTGAAAGGGGCCTTATTGCCTTTTTTTTTTTTTTTTTTTTTACTAAATATATGTGGCTGAATACATTTTGGCCTAAATGTATGACTAAAATTGAGTTCATTTGATTTTTTCTTATAACAAAAAGTAGAATTTTTTTTTTTTTTTTTTTTTTCAAAAATTTCAGTCTTTCTTAATTTTATATTGCAAAAAAAAAATAAAAAATTGCAGAGGCAATCAAATACCATTAAAAGAGAGCTCTATTTGTGGGAAGAAAAGGACGCAAATTCAGTTTCGGTACAACATTGCATGACCGCACAATTTCCAGTTAAATCAGTGCAGTGCCAAATTGTAAAAAGTCTTTATGCTGCGTATTGGTCCGGGGCTTAAGTGGTTAAGCAAATCTTTTGGGGACCCCCAGGTCACCAGAACTAGTTTCCCCATTGGAAGATGTCCCCTCTATTACTTTTCTGGGGGCAACCCAAAATTTGGGATTTTCTTTTTCACTTTCAATGCTAATGGTAGGCAGGACAAATGGTGTGAATCTCCCAGAGACATCAATAAAGACTGACATGTGTTCCAATCTCTCTCCGCTCTAGCCCCCCAAAATTTTTTTTTGCCTTTTAGTTATAATTTAACCACTTCAATAATGGGCAATGTCGAGTCAACATAACTTAACCCCTTTTCAGCCGTCATTCTGCTATGTGGTGGGCAGGAAGTGGTTAATGCTGCTTTTTGTATTTCTAGAGGGGGGGGGGGGGTTCTGAGCTGGACCCCTGAACTGTGGGAGTGAAGTTGGGTGGGGAAGGGACTCCCCTGGGAAGGAAAAGGAGAGAATGGAAGAAGAGATATATATATATATATATATATATATATATATATATATATATATATATATATATGAGGAATTATAGTGTGAGGTTTACTTAAGTTTTTTTTTTTTTTTACTTTTTGAATTGAATTACTGCAATAAAGGGTAGGATGTGGGGTGGAGGAGAATATCAAACACAAGTTAATTTGAGTAACTATAGGGAAAACCTCCCCATCGTCCCTGGGATAGCCAAGGTTTATAGCTTGACCCAAACGAGCTATGTAAAGTCTGTGGAAATGTAGTTCTTCACTATCAGACTTCAGTTACACAGAATGTGAATTTGTAGTGTGTCCAGCATGCCCATGTCGTATTATATTTGGTCAGCCAGTCCTGTGCAGAGTGAATAGGTTCTCTGCTACTCTGGTCTCACAAACTTGTCTTGCAAAGGTAGGTATTTATGGTGTTTTTTCCAGCTCATTGGAATACAAATTCTAGCTGCATTGACCAGGCACTTCATGTTGTGTTCCCTAGGTAGGTATGTATTGTGAAAAAGACATTGAGAAGGAGGGGACTGAAATACCAGGGCTATAGTTGCTCAGAGCCAGCACTGCCTGAATGTAACAGTTAATACAGTAGTGGCCAATGTGTGCAGAGGGCCATACATGGCTTTGTTTGTGAAAGTTGGGCATACAGTAGGTGGGTTGAATGATGCAATTAGGATAAAAGGAGCTAAATATGGCAACCTTTGCATTTCCAACACTGGCAGCATGCACTTTTAATTTAAAGTGACTGTTTGGAATTTTTTTAATTTTTTTGTGTGGCATGTGACGCGATGGTGTGCCTGTGTGCTCACCTGTCAGAAAGGAGTGAGCGGGCCACATGTGCCCAAATAACACAAAAAAATCTAACTTGCAGAGCTTTTTGACTTCCATTATGTCGCGTACCTCATTTAATACAACAATTATTATCAAATACGCCCTGCTATGTGCCAGATTTTCTAAAGCAGTGTTTCCCAACCCGGGTGCTACGGCACACTGGGGTGATGTTTGGGTCCCCCTGTGGTGCCATGAGCACAGGGTGCAGTTTGCACTGCTCTATATGACTAAGAAATATGTTGATTTTGTGTAGCTACAAGTAGAATCTAATTTGAGAAATACTGTGCAGGTCATTGTCATTTCATTTTCCAGCAGGACTTGGCACCTGCCCACACTGCCAAAAGTACCATTACCTGGTTTAAACAGTTAAGGACCGCCGCAAGACTATGTACGTCGTCAGAATGGCACGGCTGGGCACAAGGGCGTACAGGTACGTCCCCCTTTAATATCCCAGCCGTGAGTCTCGCACCGCTCGCGACCCGGTCCTGAGCCACGGGACCCGATCGCCGCCGGATCACAGAGCTGAAAAACAGGGGGGAGGTAAGTGTAAACAAACCTTTCTCCATTCTTCCTAGTGTCAGTGATCGTCTGTTCCCTGTCATAGGGAATGACGATCAGTGACATCCCAAGCCACGCCCCCCCCCTCACAGTAAGAATCACTCATTAGGTCACAATTAACCCCTTCAGCGACCCCTACAGGTTAACCCCTTCACTGCCAGTGTCATTTTCACAGTAATCAGTGCATATTTATAGCACTGATCACTGTAAAAATGACAATGGTCCCAAAATGGTGTCAAAAGTGTCCGATGTATCCACCATAATGTTTTTATACCAAAAATATGTAGAATACATATCGGCCTAAACTGAGGGGGGGAAAAAAATGTTTTTTTTATATATATTTTTTTGGGGGGATATTTATTATAGCAAAAAGTAAAAATATTGAATTTTTTTTTTTCAAAATTGTCGCTCCATTTTTGTTTATAGCGCAAAAAATAAAAACCGCAGAGGTGATCAAATACCACCAAAAGAAAGCTCTATTTGTGGGAAAAAAAGGATGCCAATTTTGTTTGGGAGCCACGTCGCACGACCGCGCAATTGTCAGTTAAAGCGACGCAGTGCCGAATCGCAAAAAGTGGCCTGGTCCTTTAGCTACAAAATGGTCCGGGGCTTAAGTGGTTAATGATCATGGTCTCACTGTGCTTGATTGGCCAGCAAACCCGCCTGACCTAAACCCCATAGAGAAACTGTGGGGTATTGTGAAGAGGAAAATGAGATACCAGACCCAACAATGCAGATGAGCTGAAGGCTGCTATCAAAGCAACCTGGGCTTCCATAACACCTCAGCAGTGTAATATTCAAATTTTCTGGGATACAGAATTTTGTGTTTTCACTAGCTGCAAAATGAAAAGAAAAATGCTTGAAATGGAGCACTCTGTGTGTAATGCATCTTTATAATGAGTTTCACTTTTTGAATTGAATTACTAAAATAATTTTTTGAAGATATTACATTTTTTTGAGGTGTGTGCAGACACTGACCTTTTCCTGCAGTCTTCTAGCTGGTCCAGTGACTTCATGGCAGCTTCCTTTTTCTTTCAGCTTTCAGCAGGAATTCTTGCAGGGCTGAGCGGCGCTCATGTAATGTGTGAGTGCCACTTAGTCTTCGATCTTAGATAATTAGATCCCAGCCTGTGTGATGACGCACCCCACTAAGGGGCATGCAAATGATGGCTCACAGGAAATGGGCTGAGTGGCATGACTGTTATGCCTGAATAGGACTGCTGGCGCTGGATGTAGGCGGAAGCCTGGTATAGGATGGAGTGTTTAGAAGGCAAGTAGAACCTTGGAGGTTTTTCCTCCTCCTTTCCTTCTTCTTTTTTTTTTTTTTTTTTTTTTAAATCTTTTCATTTTATGCTAGTGAAAACTAAAAATAAAAGTTCCCTATTTCTTGTTCATACATCACGGGACACAGAGCAGCATAGTCATTACTATGTGGGTTATATAGAATTACCTTCAGGTGCTGGCACTGGCAACTTCCAAAACAGGAAGTACCCTCCCCTATATAAGCCCCTCCCATCCGGGAGTACCTCAGTTTTTTGCCAGTGTCTAAGGTGTTGGCCAAGGTTAACATGTATTCATCTGGGCTTGTGTACAGGTTCTCTGGGCCTTAGCAAGCTATTCCGGATCCGACCAAAAAAGCTTCATAGTTAAACGGTCGGTACCCGGGCCTTGCAGAGAAGAGCAGGGTTTTGCCTGTAATGCCTCTCTTAGGAGGGCTGGACCCTGGGATCCAGAGCTCTGGTCATACCCAAAACCAAGAGGCTATCTGTGCAGGGTGCTATACAGGTCCAGGGGAGTGGAATCCTTGGGAACCCGGTCCCTGAAGGTCTAGTACAATGCCTGCCGTGAGAGGTGAAGTTTGGGCTTCTGTGGACCAAACAAAGTCCTGCGGCGGGGAAAAGGTAAGTGGGGGCCCCTCAGGAACTTGGTTCTATTGAGGGGACCCCCAAGCCTAATATGTCTTTCTGCCTGTTACCTAAAGGGTATTCCCGCTAATAGCTGTATATGCCTAAGAAATCCTAGAAATGTTTTTTCATAAGGGAAGTTTTAAAAAAACTGTAAACCTGGAAATGTTTTTTCATAAAGGAGGTTTTAAAAAAAAAAAAAAAAAAAAAGACAAAGGTGCGGTACCTGTGTTTGTCCACTAGAGGCCGCTGTGGAACGTCTTTTTTCTTGGGACTATTCCTTCCATGGTGAAAGTCCAGGCAGATGAGTGAGCTCTCTATCAGGGAAGCTGCATTCCTCTGTCATGCTGCCAAGTAGTTTCCTTCCATCCCCGAGTCCTGGTGAAACAGGGACCCTGGCTCCTCTCCCTACATGGCGCCAAGAGCGCACACGTGCACGCGCGCGCACACATGCTTTCCTTTTATAAGGTTTAGCTTCAAAAAAGGGGGCGAAGCCTGGCGGATGACGCGCTCTGTGCGCCCAGCGCTTCTGCGCATGTGCGGGCGTCCCAGCAAGATAAAAGGACTCAGTCCACGCTGCTTGCTATGGACACAGAGCATGAAAAGGAGCTGGTAGCATGGTATAGGGGCTTACAGCGGGCGGTTGATACAGGCATCCCCAGAAAGACGCATTAGTAGACACCCACTGATGTACATAGCAGCAAATTGTATTAGACTATTTCAGTAAGGGGTGTATTGCGGCTGGAATACCTCAGCTTTGAACTAAGGAATATGCCGCCTAAAAAACTCCGAGATATACCTCTCAGGAAGTGTAGGGGGTCTCCATCGGGCTCTGAGGATCTGGAGCAGTCATCTGCACCCTCCTCCCCTGAGAAATCAGAGGTTAATACCCATAAGGAACCCCCGGGAGTGCCAGGTACTGCGGCTGTCCTCAGTCCACCTGCTCCTGCATATATAACAGAGGAGGTTTTTTCCTCAACTCTGGAGGGATTGGAGCAGAGATTGGCAGCATTGATCGCTTCTTCTCTACAGGAAAGAAAGCGCGCCAGATCTCCATCACCTCCATTAGAGTGCCTGTTGGCAGAGCAACAGTCCCAGGAAGGGACCGACCTACCTGAAGGGGATCAGGAGGAGGTTAGCTCTGTTTTTGAGGAATCGACAGTAGATGAACCATTTTCAGCATCGCAGACTGAAAGATTGTGGGTCCAGACCCTAACTGACATGGTTCGATCTGCATTTAAAATGCCTCTTGTTGAACCATCAACTACTGCTGTCTCCTCATTGGGGTCGCTAAAAGCTCCCCAGGTTAATTGCTCCTTTCCAATACATCCATTATTGGAAGGACTTATATACCAGGACTGGGAACATCCTGATAAACTATTTGTTCCGCCTAAGAAATTTCCGGTGATCTATCCCATGGAGGAAAAGTTCACCCAGAGATGGAATGTTCCTACGGTGGATGCAGCCATCTCTTCTGTGAACAAATCACTGACATGTCCAGTAGATAATGTTCAAATGTTCAAAGATCCAGTGGATAAAAAATTGGAATCTTTATTAAAATCTGCTTTTTCCACAGCAGGGGCTGTTACACAGCCAGCAGTGGCAGCTATTGGGGTCTGCCAAGCTTTAAAGGATCAAATGAAAATGGTCCTGAGGGATTTGCCAGACCAGCAGGCCCAGGCTCTGGCTGATCTGCCTAGAGCATTATGCTTTGCGGTTGACGCCATCAAGGATTCTATCCATCAGGCCTCCCGCCTCACGCTGTCTTTGGTACATATGCGTAGGCTTCTGTGGCTCAAAAACTGGTCTGCTGAAGCTCCCTGTAAGAAGCTCTTAGTTAGCTTCCCATTTCATGGGGAACGCCTTTTTGGCGAAGACCTGGATAAGTATATCCAGAAGATTTCCAGTGGTAAAAGTACTCTCTTACCGAGTAAAAAGAGGTCTAGGGGTCCATCTTTTAAGAGGACTACCTCTCCTATCCCTGCGACGTCTGCTACTAAGCAGTTCCGACGGCCTCCTCGGTCAAACTCAGGAGGTAAAAATCAGGGACAGCCACAGGGTAATAAAAAGCCCTGGATCCGAAGAGGTACTAAACCAGCCTCCAAGTCAAGCCTATGAAGGGCTGCCCCCACTCAAACGGGTGGGGGGAAGACTTCAGTTGTTCGCAGAGACCTGGCGGGAGACGATCAAAGACAGATGGGTGCTCTCCGCAGTAACTCTGGGATACAAGTTGGAGTTAAGAGTCTCCTCCGTCCCATTTTATGTGGTCAGGCATGCCAAGAGACCCTCTGAAAAGAGGGTCTCTCCTATTGGCGTTAGAACAACTATTGCTCCAAGGAGTAATTATGGAGGTTCCTATGGAAGAGTGGGGGTTGGGTTTCTACTCAAACCTTTTCACAGTCCCGAAGCCAAACGGGGACATAAGACCCATATTGGACCTAAAGAGTCTAAACAAATTTCTAAACGTCCGGTCTTTCCGGATGGAGTCGATCCGATCGGTCACCGCTGCCCTACAAGGGGAGGAATGGTTAGCCTCGATCGACATCAAAGATGCTTACTTGCATGTTCCCATCTTTCCAGGTCATCAAAAATTCTTACGCTTTGCAGTAGAAGGGCGCCATTTTCAGTTCAGAGCCTTACCATTCGGTCTGGCCACAGCACCACGAGTGTTCACAAAAATTCTGGCCCCACTGTTGGCCGATCTAAGAACACGGGGTGTAACGATAATGGCATACCTAGACGACCTGTTGTTGATGGACCACTCAGTTGCCAAGCTAGAAGTGGTAATTGTCGATACAATCAAGTATCTAGAGTCTCACGGTTGGGTCATCAACCTGGACAAGTCAGCCCTACAGCCAGTGAAAAACCTGGTATATCTAGGGCTACGGCTGGATTCAGACCAGAGGAAGATTTTCTTACCTCTAGACAAGGTATCCTCTTTGAGGGCCTTGGTCCGTCTGCTTTGTGCAAAAAGACAGCCGTCCATACGCCTGTGCATGAGGCTGCTAGGAAAGATGGTAGCATCATTCGAAGCTGTACCATACGCCCAATTCCACTCAAGGAATTTACAAAGGGCCATATTGTCAGCATGGAACGGAAAAGTTCAGGCTCTAGACTTCCCGATGGCTTTGTCCCCTTCCGTTCGGAAGAGTCTCTGCTGGTGGTTGATCCCCCAGAATCTCCAGAAGGGAAAACCTTCAGCCCGATATCTTGGAAGGTGGTCACTACAGATGCCAGCCTTATAGGCTGGGGGGCAGTACTGGAGCAATGGTCTCTCCAGGGCAGATGGTCAAATGTAGTAAAAACCCTGCCCATCAATCTCTTAGAGATACGAGCAGCCCGGTACGCCCTAGTAGCCTGGACATCCAGACTCCAAGGGTCCCCTGTCAGAATTCAATCAGACAATGCCACAGCAGTGGCATATATCAATCATCAGGGAGGCACCAGGAGTCGTGCAGCCCAGAGGGAAGTAAGTCACATCCTGGAATGGGCAGAAAAGCATGTCCCATGTATATCAGCGGTCTTCATTCCAGGGGTGGAGAATTGGAAGGCGGACTTTCTGAGTCGCCAACAGTTATGCCCAGGGGAATGGTCCCTTCATCCCGAGGTCTTCCGAGCAATATGTCAGCGGTGGGGAACACCGGATGTAGATCTGCTAGCATCCAGATTCAACGCAAAGGTGGACAGATTTGTCTCCCGGACAAGGGATCCCCTCGCTTGCGGCTCGGATGATGCTCTGGTGTTCCCTTGGGATCAGTTCAGACTGATATATGCATTCCCTCCGCTACAATTGTTGCCTCGACTCCTTCGCAGAGTCAGGTTGGAGAAGAAGCCGGTGATCCTGGTGGCTCCAGCGTGGCCCCGAAGGGCCTGGTACGCGGAGATCATCAAAATGTCTGTGGGGAGTCCTTGGACCCTTCCACGTCGCCCGGACCTGCTTTCGCAAGGACCGATATACCACCCTTCCTTACTAACTCTAAGTTTAACGGCCTGGCTATTGAATCCCACATCCTAAAGAAGAGAGGTCTCTCTAACTCTGTGGTATCAACTATAATCAATGCCAGGAAGCCTGTATCCAGGCAGATCTACTATAGAGTTTGGAAGGCGTACATCACTTGGTGCGAGGCCAGAAAATGGCATCCACGTAAGTACGTTATAGGCAGAATTCTGGACTTCCTGCAGTGGGCTGTAGACAGGAAGTTTGCCTTAAGTACTATCAAGGGCCAGGTTTCGGCCTTGTCAATACTATTTCAAAGGCCCCTGGCTATGCATTCACTTGTCAAATCCTTTATGCAAGGTGTGACTCGTATTATTCCACCGATTAAGGCTCCCATATGCCCATGGGATCTAAATTTGGTTCTGTCGGTTCTGCAGAAGCAGCCATTTGAACCTTTGCGGCACATTTCCTTGGTTCTACTCACCAGGAAATTGATATTTTTAGTAGCCATATGCTCGGCTAGAAGAGTGTCGGAATTAGCCGCCATGTCCTGTAAAGAGCCATATCTGGTTATCCATAAGGACAGAGTAGTATTACGTCCTCACCCA
The DNA here is from genome assembly GCA_029206835.1 of Rana muscosa. NCBI lineage: Eukaryota > Metazoa > Chordata > Amphibia > Anura > Ranidae > Rana > Rana muscosa. The sequence continues at coordinate 76,447,017 of CM055126.1, forward strand.
GCCTTTCTTCCTAAGGTGGTATCGAGGTTTCACTTGAACCAGGATGTGGTTCTTCCTTCTTTTTTCCCCAAACCAAGCTCGGTAGAGGAAAAGTTATTGCATTCTTTGGATGTAGTAAGAGCAGTTAAAGCTTATCTAAAAGCCACTGCTCAGATTCGTAGAACGGATTCTTTGTTTGTTCTGCCGGAAGGCCCCAGAAAGGGTCAGGCAGCATCAAAATCTACTTTAGCCAAGTGGATTCGACAGGTCATAATACAAGCCTATGGCTTGAGAAGTAGACCGCCTCCGTTCAAAGTTAGGGCGCACTCCACGAGAGCAGTTGGAACTTCATGGGCAGTGCATCACCAGGCCTCCCTGGCGCAAATTTGTAAGGCCGCAACATGGTCTTCAGTACACACGTTTACTAGGTTCTACCAGGTGGACATTAGAAGTCAGGAGGATGTCGCCTTTGGGCGCAGTGTGTTGCAGGCCGCAAAAGATCCTCATGCCTGATGGCGCCCAGCTTATGTATGGTGTATCCCCCCCTCATGTGGCATTGCTTTGGGACGTCCCACATAGTAATGACTATGCTGCTCTGTGTCCCGTGATGTATGAACAAGAAAGTAGGATTTTTAAAACAGCTTTCCTGTAAAATCCTTTTCTTGGAGTACATCACGGGACACAGAGCTCCCACCCCTCTTTTGGGGACACGTATTGCTTTGCTACAAAACTGAGGTACTCCCGGATGGGAGGGGCTTATATAGGGGAGGGTACTTCCTGTTTTGGAAGTTGCCAGTGCCAGCACCTGAAGGTAATTCTATATAACCCACATAGTAATGACTATGCTGCTCTGTGTCCCGTGATGTACTCCAAGAAAAGGATTTTACAGGTAAGCTGTTTTAAAAATCCTACTTTTTCAGTAATAATAAAGTAATTTTATATGTATCTTAAAATGCAACTTCTGTTTTTGGTTTTCCCCCCTTCGGTGTCACATTTGGCACCTTTTTCAGGGGGAAGGGGGGGAGCAGTTACCTGTGTAATCCAGGTACTTGCTCCCTTTCCGGGCATAAATCGCCACAGTGTCCGCGGTGATCTACGCCATCTTGGCCCCACCTCTGTCCCCCCGCCGTCTTTTGGGAGACACACAGGTCCCAGAAGGCATCAGGGTCCAGTGAGATCACGCAGTGTGATTCGTGCATGCGCAGTAGGGAACCAGGAAATGAAGCTGCAAGGCTTCACTTCCTGGTTCCCTTTCCAAAGATGGCAGCGCCTCCACCCGAGAGCCGAGGGACAGATCGGCTTCGGGTGCCGACATCACGGGTGCCCTGGACAGGTAAGTGCTTTAACATGCGTGTACAGTTTGAATTCTCTGGAACTGAAATGAAATGCCATTTAATTTGTTGCAAAAAATGAAATTCCAACAGGCTTGCATGCTAACATAAATTGTGTCTAAGGATGAATAAAGCAAGGCATTAAATATACTCTTTTTCACATCTGTTTTTTTTATTCTTACTCTTCACTTCAGTCGACAATTACTGCTGAATTGATTTTAATGTGTTGAGTGTGAAAAAAAATAACAGAGCCATATGTATGTATTTTTTTCCCTTTTTTTTTTTTTTTTTTTATTTTAGGACGAAAGCTCAAGATTTTACTCATCGGTATGTTCATTTCCCTACCAATCCCATTTTACTTCTGTTCTTCAGTTTTTTGGTTTAGTTATTTTTTTTCTTTATCACTTTGTTCAATACTTACTTTTTATGTAATCTTTAAATATTCTTTAATAAACCTGTGCTTTAAATCCTGGTGGTAAGACTCAAGTGAAGTTCACCAGTGTGATTTAGCAAAAGGGATAGACCTCACCAACTATGTAATACCAAAAATGTTTCTTTTTAGTTATATTTCTCCCCTTGGCAATACATCTTGGACTAATCTCTCCTTAAAGAGACCCAGTTACTAACTTGCAAAAAAATATTGCAGGTGAACCAAATGTTTTATCTCTGTGTCCCTTCACCTTGTAAAATGGAATACAATAAAGAAGATTGAACTAAAACATTGCAGATTAATACGCAGAAAAAATCAAGTATTTTACATGCTTACTTTCAGTGATTTTCCTTTCTATAAACCATTTTAATATTTACTGTCTGTGCTGGCCCAGCTTCTCTGCCCTTTACTTGCCTCCCTTTTCTGTAGCAGTTGAGGAAGAAACTCAGAAACTTTAGAGAGCAGCCTTGCTCAACCTTTTTCCCCAAAGGAACCCTTGAAATATAGTTCAATTGTCAGGGAACCCCTGTTCATATTTATCTAATGTGTTATTGTATTTGACCCCCCTCTGGTTTTGTTTGTCATAATGAATTGCAGTAATTGTAAAATAAAAATGGGTACAAAAAGAAGTGCAGGTGCAATTACTTGATGGTTGGCAGAGAAATACCTCCTTACCCTATAGTTCAGTGAAGGGGCCCCTTACATGACGGCTATACGGCCCCTTTCACACTGGGGCAGTTTGCAGGCGCTATTTTGCTAAAAATAGCGCCTGCAAACCGAGCCTAAACAGCGGCTCCTTTCTCTCCAATGTGAAAGCCCTGAGGGCTTTCACACTGGAGCGGTGCGCTAGCAGGACGGTAAAAAAAGTCCTGCTAGCCGCATCTTTGGAGCGGTGAGAGGAGCGGTGTGTTTACCGCGCCTACACCACTCCTTCCCATTGAAATGCATGGGATACCGCGGTAATACCGCCCGCAAACCGCGGCTGAAGCCGCGGTTTGCAGGTGGTATTAACCCTTTATTGGCCGCTAGCGGGGGTGAAAACCGCACCGCTAGCGGCCGAATAGCTCAACAATCCCGACGGTATAGCGCCGCTAAAAATAGCGGCGCTATGCCCCCACCGCCCCAGTGTGAAACCAGCCTACATGTGACTTGAATGACTGCTCCAAGTCTGCTGGGGTTGCTGACATCACAACCAAGATAGCGGGGTACAGTGGCAGTGTCGAATTTTAAATATTCGCACAAGGGAGGATTTTACAGGTAAAGAACATACATAAAATAGGTTAAAATGCATATGTTGTTTTTGGAAGGTTATGATGAAAGGTCTAGTGACAGGGTCTATCTATGGCCCCCTAGTTGTTCAGGAACTCCTAGTCATGTCTGTGACTGTCAGTTTTAAAATGCCTCATGGGATGTGTAGTTCCTCAACAGCTGGAGCGCAGTAGTTTGAAGATCCCTGAGTGGTTATTTTCTTTTAGAAAAAAGCTTACTGTAAACCGCAATGTTGGGACTGTTTGGCCGGCATAGTGTCCCTTTTTAAGCGCTCTGTGCAGTACCCTTTGACTTCTGGTGTATAGATCACCTGCCTTGTTAATGGACTGATTGTGTTGGCGGAGTAGTGCCACAGTATTTGCAGGCACTAAGGCAATCCTGTTACACTAGGAACACTCCATAACTTATTTTCTTCACTATACCAGGAAATGCTTTCCTATCCTATGGTCGTGCCAAGAGCAAAGGGGCATTTTAATATATTGAACCTGCATGTACATATGTGAATTTGGATTTCTCCTGGTTGAGTTGAGTGCTGGTTTGCCCCTTCCCATGTCTGATGGCCCATGACTATGGTGAACTGGTGATTTGTCCTAAATCACCTACAGTGACCCAGGAGAGGGCAGACCAGAACTTGATTCCCCTTTTTTTTAGGTTAATATGTGGAAGTTGTAGAGCAGATGAAAGACTTTCAGATTCGTTCTTTGAGCTGCTGTCTGCTGTGAATCTACCTCAGAGGTGTGTGCAGGCAGCCCATGGAAGTGGATGACATGCTGGCAGAAGTGGGTGCTTGGATCCAATCACACTGTGGCCACAGTGGAGTCCTTATGCTGTATTTATCTTCACTACAATTGTCAAACTCCCATTGTGTATTTTTAACGTTACCATATTAAAGCCGAGTTGCACTAGGGTGGCTTTGCACCCTCTTTTGTGTTTTACCCGCTCCTGCCTGCATGTCAAATTTAAAAAAGTGATGGTGTCTGTGCAGCACCTGCACTACTATGGGCTTAATGCACACCGCTGCTTGGTGGATTCACATGCAGCAGACAGAGGCTCAGATCAGATGATGGGTCTGAATAAACCCTGAGGTGTTCCAGTTTTTTTTTTTTTTAATGCAATGTACCGTAATCTGCAGTGGATAAACAAATTGGGTGCTCTTTTTTTTGTCAGAAATAAAACCATACCATTTGCATTCTGACTGCATAACAGAAGAAGTGTGTTGTCAAGGGCCTACTCTAACCCCTCCCCGTTGTGGGAAACACACGGCTCCCAGAACACAGCGGGGACCAGTGAGCACGGCGCAGCACGACTCGCGCATGCCTAGTAGGGAACCAGGCAGTGAAGCCGCAAGGCTTCACTGCCTGGTTCCCTCACCGAGGATGGCGGTGGGGGCAGCAGAGTGACAAGCGATTTGCTCGTATTCTGATGCTGACGTCGCTGGACTCCAGGACAAGTAAGTGTCCTAATATTAAAAGTCAGCAGCTGCAGTATTTGTATTTTTTTGACGGCGGAGCTCCGCTTTAACCAATTGAGTGAAAAATCACTCACAAATCCTTGCATCTACACAAGTGATGTGGATGCAAGGATCTCCCTTTTTGATTGATTTATATTTTGACAGCAACCAGCTTCTATTGAGTAGACGGGGCTACAGATGCACTGAAAATTGGCAGTTCCTGCTGAACCGTACTTATCTCGATACATGTATACCCAGCTTAAGTTTTGAGTCATATGTTTTATGTTAAACTGAAGAAGCAGATTTCTTTAATCCGTCTTGTGCAGCTGTCTCCTATGGTAAACTGGGCATAGATGGTTTGGCCGCTTCAGCGAGGACTAAGATTCAAACAATCTATGGGCAGGCTGATTGTACGCAAGTCGATCCATCGGTCGACTTGGGTACAACCAGCATGTCAGATTTTTATATGCGTATTTAGCCAATAGCAATAATTGCTTTTTTTCTCCTGGCAAGGACGGCTCCCTGCACCACCCGCTGTTGCTCAGTGGGAGGGATTACCTTATCCCCACCGAATTTGTTTTTTGGGGGAATCAACCTATTGTCTTTCTTGCAACCTGTGGTTGCAGGAAAGGAAATGGCATCATCTATGGCTTGCCTTGGTGGAAATCTCATCCATTGCCCCCTCCAAAGAAAAGTTTATCTTAAAAAAATGTTTTGTGGTATTAAAGGTTTGGCTTATTTCTCTTATCATCCATGGACTGACACGGTGTCTCTTTACACTTTACATGTGGGTTATGTCCCTGCTTGCAGGAGAAGACCTAGGCAGAATGTGAGATGTTATACATACATTCTAAAAGCCAGAGCTGAACAGCCCCACCCAGGGGGCGGTCCCTCCGGGCATAACCCTCCCCCAGTTTTTTTCTGCCTAGCAGAAGGAGAAGACGTGGCTCCCTCAGGAGCCAGTCTCCTGACCTATTTTATTCCTTTTTGGAATTCTTTTTTATTTTATTTTTGAGAATCTTCTATCAACTGTCGGCTGGGCAACAGGTTGGGTACAAGATATCCTCGTAGTCTTCCCTGTCCGACCATCGAGCGTGCTGATCCTCGCCTTCTGTGCGTGAGACTCAGTTCACGACAGGCCCCATGACTCCAGGGGTGGCCGGGTTTGCTTTCATGCTCCCACGGTCCTCTCAAGACTGAACAGCTCCTGACTGTATCTTTCGCGGTGGACCGGGCCGACAGCTACTCAGTACTGCACTGTGATAGTCCTGTCAGAAACACCAGTGTGTCCCTCAGGGGACGGGTAAGTAGTCTCTCCTGCCTGCAGGTGAGTACAAAGGGCTGTGTGTTTCTCTGTGGGGGATTTTCCCTGTCTCCCCCTGTATTTTATTGTTGCTCTCTGTCACCATTACTGGCGCTGACTGTGTGGGGTGCTTGGGGGTCACACTGTTCTTGGGGGGCTCATGCTGGTCTGCAATGTATGCCTTGGGGCTTTTTTGTGTGTTTTTTTTTTTTTTTGGGGCCTGAGTGGCGCTGTGCGTGTGTGCTGTTTCATTTTAACTGCGTCATGGTGGCCATCTTGCCGCGGATCGCCTCAGTGAAGTGCGGCGGCCATTTTCTTGTAGCCCGCGCGCTTTTCAGCACTAGTTTGGCCTCTAGCGCTGCTATAGCAGCGCGAATCTCCTCACAGCTTACCAGCGCTGACACAGCGCGGTACAGACAGCGGAACTAAGCGGTCCCTAGTCCGGTTTGGTGAGTCCCCTGGGCGCCCCCTCCTCAGTCAGCACAGCCTGTGGGTGGACTTTTTATCTGAGAGAGTCTCAGAGAGGGACAATATGGAGTCTGTGTCACCAGCTTCCCCTAAAAATGTCAGTGGCAACAGGCAGTGCTTCAGCACTGCGGTCCCTATGGACCTGTTGTGGGCAGCCCTGGAATCAATTTCTGACCAGGATGGGAGCTGTGTGCAAGCGCAAGGTGCAAAAAGGCGCCCTCTCCCCACTTTATCTACTCGAGGGCAGTGCGCTGATTCAGATATGGGCCTAGCCACTATCGCTCAGGACCCTAGTTCTGAATGTATGGATGGTTTTGAACAGGACATTCCTTATGAGGGAAACTCCAGTTCTGAGTCAGTAAATGACAGGGCGCTTGTTAGTGTGCTCATGACTGCGGTGAGGGACACTCTCAAGCTCAAATGCTGCGGATGCAGAACCTCAGGCGGATACTGTCTCCTTTGGTTCTTTTAAGGCCAGGCCTTCTAGAGGGGTTTTTTCCATTGTACTTTCTTTGACCAGCTCATTGATAAGGTCTGGGAAAAGCCGCAGAAGAATTTTTTTATGGTCCCGCGGCGTTTGTCTATCAGGTACCCCTTGAAGATGCCCTACTTAAAAAGTGGGCTTCTCCCCCAGTGGTCGACCCTCCAGTCGCCCGGTTGAACAAGGCCATCACTCTCCCAATGGAGGGGACTCCTGCATTTGAGGACCCCACTGACAGGAGGCCAGAAGTGGTGAGCAGAACCATGTTTGCCTTGTTGGGATCCGCCCTACGACCTGTGGTAGCGGCAAACCTTGTGTCTAAAACACTTACAGGTTGGGCAAAAATGTTGCACCTAGCTGTACAGGAGCATATTCTTCCTCCAGACACAGGTTCTCTGGCCCACCAACTGGTTCAGGGCCTGGTTTCTGTGTGCGACGCCACGCTGAACGCGGCCCCTTTACTATCCAGGGCCTCTGTCTCGGCGGTGATATTGCGTCGTCTTATCTAGTTGAAATGCTGGTCTGCTGACCTAGCCTTAGGAAGCTCCTGACGGATCTACTATTTTAAAGGCGGTAGACCTTTCGGTGCTGCTCTGGATGACATCGTCATGGATGTCACGGGAGGTAAACGCACTCTTCTTCCTTAGACTAGCAAGGGTGAGGAGGCCCGCCGCAAACAGGGGCCTTCCTTTCCAGCAAAACAGGGGTTTTTTCGTCAGTCAGAGTCCCACAGGTAGGCCCTCTCAGACTGACGGCAGTGCGGCTGGTGGGCACAAGTGCCCCTGGGTGCGTAAGCCAAACAAGCGGCTCCCAAGCCCGCCTCCGCGTGAAGTCTTGCCTCCGCCCGACTCTGGGGTGGGGGGACAACTTCGCAGGTTCACGGATCGGTGGACCTCCCGAATCTCCGACTGGTGGGTGTGCGAGGTGGTCACCTCAGGTTATAGGATAGTATTCCGATCCTGGCCCCCACACAGATTCTTTCCCTTGAATCTTTCTCTCCTTCCTACCTGTCGGGCAGCCCTCTTGGGGGCTGTACAGGATTTGATCAGGTCCGGAGTGATTGTGCCGGTTCCGTCACAGGAGAGTTTTCAGGGATTCTGCTCGAATCTGTTTGTCGTCCCAAAAATAGGACGTGGTTCGACCTATCCTGGACCTCAAGGCCCTGAATGCCTTCGAGAAGGTGCAGAAATTCCGCATGGGATCCATTCGCACGGTGATCGCTACACTCCACCAAAAGGGATTTTCTTCTGGCGTCCTTGGACTTCAAGGACGCCTACTTGCATGTTCCGATCTGCGCAAGTCACCAGAAGTTTCTGCGCCTTGCGATCAGCGAAGTCCACTCTCGATTGTGGCTCTTCCTTTCGGCCTTGCCTCGGCACCAAGGGTGTTCACCAAGGTGCTTGCTCCGGTTCTAGCCTTCTGTTACAGCGAGGTATTGCTGTCGTGGGCTATCTGGACGGTCTTCTGCTATGAGCAGAAAGTGGCTCAGACTTAGAGGAAAGGTGACTATCGTCAATTAGACCCTCAGGGACTTCGGGTGGTTCCTGAACATTCAGGAGTCAGTCCTGGTCCCGACTCAGTGTCTGGAGTCTCTAGTTCTGGTTCTGGACTCCTTGAAGGCAAAGGTATCATACCTCTGGAGAAGTTGCTGACACTTCAGTCTGCGGTGCGGGTGCTGACATCCCGAACATGGTTGTCAATCCGTTGTTTGCATGAGAGTCCCGGGACTCCTGGTGGCCTCCTTCGCGGCCGTTCCGTATGCCCAATCACACACCAGGGCATTGCAGAAGGAGATCTTGTCCACCTGGGACAAATCCCCGTTGTCCTTGGATCTTCGGATCCAGGTGATTCACCTGGTCAGGGCGTCCCTGACAGGGTGGTTGGGACCCTCGGCTCTTCGGTCCGGAAAGTCGTTCCCCTCCCATCCAATGGACGGTACTCACGACGGACGCCAGCCTGACGGGCTGGGGTGGAGTCTGGGGAGTCCTGTCGGCTCAAGGCCTTGGACTCCGGACGAGCCCGTTTACCATTCACTGTTCTGGAAATGCGGGCCATCAGACTGTGTCTCTCCTCAGGTCGGAGAGAGTACGGGGTCGCTCCATCAGGAGCCAGTCGGACAACGCCACGGCGGTGGCGTATGTAAACCATCACGGGGGGACTCGGAGCTCAGCTGCGGCTTCCGAGGTAATCCGTATCCTGAAGTGGGCCGGAAGAAACGTGCCGGCTCTGTAGGGGCGGACTATCTGAGTCGCCAATCGCCAGACGCCGGACCAGGAAGAGTGGTCCTTGCATATTTCAACTCCTTTGCCGACGGGGGGGCACGTCGGATGTGGACCTGATGGCCTCTCGACTCAGTCGCAAGGGTCGAGGTTGTGGCCAGATCCAGGGATCCTTGGGCGATGACTCGGATGCGTTGGTGGCCCCATAGGGTCCTTATCGCCTGATATAAACTCCGGTGATCCTAATTGTTCCGGATTGGCCTCAGCGTCACTGGTACGCTGATCTGGTACGTCTCGTTGCGGACGTTCCCAGGCGGTTGCCGATGAGGGAGGACCTTCAGTCTCAAGGTCCTATGTTTCATCCGGCTTACAGTCTCTGGCTTTAACGGCAGAGCTGTTAAAAGCCAGGTATTGAGGGACCGAGGTCTCTCGGACTCTGTCATTTTGACCATGTTAAGGACACGGAAGTCTTCCTCCAGGCAGATCTATCACCGTACCTGGAAAGCTTATATCGCCATATGCAAAGCGCTGGACTGGCGTCCTCGGACGTATTCCGTCCCCAGAATCCTGCGTCCTCTACAGTGTGGAGTGACCCAAAAGCTTGCTTTGAGTACCATCAAGGATCAGATTTCGGCCTTGGCCGTCTTCTTTCAGCGACCTCTAGCGGGTCATTTCTTGGTTGGCACCTTGTGTTGGGGGTTCGCCATGTGCTCCCTCCTGTCAAGCCTTCTCTCCCACCGTGGGATCTGAATTTGGTGCTCTAGGTCCTCCAGGAACCTCCTTTTTGGGAATATCCGGGATATTCCTCTCTTGTCTTGTCTCAGAAGGTGGCCTTTTAGTGGCAATCACTTCTGTTTGACGAGTGTCTGAGTTGGTGGCTTTGTCCTGCAAGTCGCCATATTTAGTCATCCATAAGGATAAGGCGGTGTTGCATCCGCGACCTTCCCTTTTGCCAAAGGTGGTGTCTACCTTTCACCTACATGAGGACATTGTCCTCCCGTCCTTGTGTCCTCACCCATCGCATCCCAGAGAGTTTGCGCTGCACATATTGGATGTGGTACGAGCCTTACGGGTGTACCTGTCTGCTACTGCTTCTATTCGGAAGTCCGACTCACTGTTTGTGACGGCCCCTGGTCCATAACAGGGCCAAGCGGTTTCGTCTGCCATCATTTTTAGGGGAATCAGACAAACCGTCATTCAAGCCTATGCTCTCAAAGGGCGGGCGCCTCCCTTTCCGGTTACGGCACATTCCACCAGGGCAATTGGTGCTTCCTGGGTTTTCCGACATCAAGCGTCGGTTGCACAAGTGTGCAAGGCGGCGACCTGGTCGTCTGTTCATACCTTTTAAGTTTTTTATAAGGTTGATGTGGCTGCATCTTCGGATGCTTCCTTCGGCCGCAGGGTGCTGCAGGCCGCTGTTTAAAGTTGCGACTCCTCCGTTGAGGAGATCTGCCTTCTTGGAGTGAAAGTTTTTGGTTTTTCCATTTTATACTGCTCCCATCCCTCTTGACACTGCTTTGGGACATCCCACGTGTGAAGTGTAAAGAGACACCGTGTCAGTCCATGGATGATAAGAGAAAATAGGATTTTTTGTACTCACCGTAAAATCCTTTTCTCTGACATCCATGGACTGACACGGCACCCACCCTTCCTTTTTAAGTTTGTACTGCTTGGTTACGAACTGAAGTCTGCTGACTGTAGTGGGAGGGTTATGCCCGGAGGGACCGCCCCCTGGGTGGGGCTGTTCAGCTCTGGCTTTTAGAATGTATGTATAACATCTCACATTCTGCCTAGGTCTTCTCCTGCAAGCAGGGACATAACCCACGTGTAAAGTGTAAAGAGACACCGTGTCAGTCCATGGATGTCAGAGAAAAGGATTTTACGGTGAGTACAAAAAAATCCTATTTTTTTTATTTAAAAAAAACAAAAAACGGACGTGTTATACCTATCTGCTTTGTGCAGTGGTTTTGCAAAGAGCGGCCCCAATCCTCCTTTTCTCAGGTCCCCCGCCTGCACTCCTGGCTCCTTTCCTTTGACCAGTGCCCCCAGTTGCAAGCAACTTGCTATGAGGGCACTGGTGCATGCTCTGTCTGCGTGCTCAGTTCCGAGTCCTGCTCTATGCATCCATAAGATGCCCCTGCTCTCTCCTCGTTGGCTCACTGGCTGTGATTGACAGCCAATGACTAGCGCTGCTGTCTCGGCCAATGAGGAGAGGGAGTTCCGGGGCAGTCAAGGCTCTTGCATATCGCTGGATCGAGAGGGAGCTCTGGTGAATATTAGGGGGTGCCTGTGGGGGGAGCAGCACACAGAAGGTGTGTTTTTTTACCTTCATGCATGAAGGTAAAAAACCTTCAGCCTTTACAACCACTTTAAGCTGTGATGGGGTCGGTTTTATAGAATCAACACTACTGCAGCTAAAATTAAAACTTCACCCCAATTAACAGCAAACAGTTACAACAATCATGTGCACTACAGTTGTATGATAGTAAATGTTGGGTTATAATAATTGCATAGATTAAACATGTACAGTAAATAAGTAAATTCAAATTTAAAACCAGGTTTTATCAATAAAAATAAACATTCTCTATTTGACAATTACATGTAATATTATGGGATAAGAAGATTAAACACAAACATTGGAGAAGGGATAGTTTGGTCAAGTTGTGTTGAAATATCAAGTTGAAGAGAAACACTTGGAAACGAACATAGGATCAGTTGGGCGTGGTTTTTTTTTCAGCTACCCCTTAACTCTCCTCTGTTATCTTATCAGTACATGTACACAGGGTCTTTTATAGTGCTTCCTAGGCAGATGAGTTTAGAAGCATTTTTTGGAATGTCATATGCCTCTAAACGCGGTATCTCACATTTAGCAGCGTTTCGTTTACAGACCCTTTTTCATTTTAACAATCTAATGTTTTTTTTAAACACTTCTAGACGCAAACGCGGCATGTAAATGCAGCTAAACGGACGTTTTTAGACGTCGGTTTCTAGCTGTTAAGTTTAATCGTTCAGGAGAGTTTAAAGGGGTTGTAAAGGTACATGTGTTTTTTTTACCTTAATGCGTTCTATGCATTAAGGTGAAAAAACAGAGGATTAGCGCCTTCTCGTTTACTTGACCCCCTTGAAAGTCCTGTGCCATTAACGCACTGGCTTCTCGGCTCATTCATTGGTTGATTGATAGCAGCGCAGCCATTGGCTCCCGCTGCTGTCAATCAAATCAATGATGCGGCGTGTCGGGGCCGAGTGATGCCGTATAATGGGAGAGAGCTCCCTTGAAGGGGACTAGTTCTTGAGGGGAGGAGCTGAGACAGCTGCCGAGGGACCCCAGAAGACCAGGATCAGGGCCACTCTGTGCAAAACGAGCTGCACAGTGGAGGTAAGTATGACATGTTATTTAAAAATAAAAAAAAGGGAATCTTTGTGTGCCTTTTAAACAATGTCCCGTGTACATGAAGCCTTGGCCTTTAGTTATAGAATAATGGAGTTTGCCATTGTTCATCTCTTTGGAGAATGCTAGTCCCCGTACTTTTTCTCATAACAAAGTTACTTTCAACAGGAATAAATAAGGAAATAGAATGTTTGCTTTTAATTGAATCATTATTTTCCAGGATTTCTTGGTATCCTTCACAAATGGAACTATTGGTACCTGAAATGGCATATTGGGAGGTCATGATCAGTTCTCATTTATGTTCAGAATCCCATTCAGAACTATAAATTATGTTGGTGGTTCTGTTCCTGGCTGGGGAACATGTTTTTTACCAAATCTGCTATTGCCCCCTTACAGTTCAAGTCAGCCATTCTCAACCAGGGTTCCTCCAGAGGTGGCTAGGGGTTCCTTGAGCTGTGGCTGATTTACCTCCTGTTTGATGGTGCCGACATAATTCTGAGCCAATGCCACTTGGAGGAGCCAGTGGTATGACACCAATGATCTTTCTAGCTCTCTGTAAGGGGGCCATTCTTACCACCACTGTAAAAAAGGGCATTCTTCTCACTGACCACCAAAGTGAGGGGCATTATTCCCCCTGACTGAATGTGTTTTATTGGGGGTTCCCCGAGACCTGAAAATTATTTTAAGGGTTCCCCTGGGGTAAAAAGGTTGGGAAAGGCTGGTTCAAGTTGTCGAGAGGATTGTTCATGTGTAGACCTTGGAGCAGTATTTTACTCCATTTTTATATGGGATACTCTTTTAAACCTCTCAATTGCTTTGTAAAGAGATTTTGTTTATGATTTTATTACTGAACAACAATAGGAGGAGATGATTTGTCTCTAAGTGGGGGACAGGGCTAAAGATTTTTAGATTATCTTTTAACTATCTTTTTTTTAAGCAGACTACTTTTTGGCTTTTATGCCTGTACACTCTTTATTGTTTTTAATTTTTTTAATCGGGGGTCCTCTTAATGTTATTTTGGTGTGTGTATTTTATTATCATCATTATTAACTGTGTGAATGGTGATATTGAGTAATTAATATTTTGTCGTTTTTATTAAATATTGTATCATTTTGGATTTAAGTGTTTTTTATAAAAAAAAAATTGGCTATTCATACTTGCCTCGGTGGATGCAGCATCAGACTGAAAGCTGTATCTGTCCCCCGGCGGCTCTGCACTGTGAACTGAGCACCGATGACTCGGTTCTCACGCCTCCCCGAGCAAAGCGATGCTGACTGTCACTCAGCATCGCTTCTGCTCTACTTGTTAGCGCTCACTGGATTGCAGAGCTGTCGAGGGGTGGGGAGCAGCCATCAGCGGCTCGCTGAGACTGCCATCAATCAGGGCAGCTGGCGGATCCCGACTTGGAAGTCATGTTGACGCGCTGCCCCGACTGATGGCAGTGACGTCAGCAGAGAGCGGACTTCAGACCGCTCTCCGCTGAAAACGGGTCACAGGCGTGCAAAACTAATTGCTCTCCTGTGACCCAGAGGGGTATCCCAGCCTAAAAAGCTCAGTCTGGACTTCTTTAACTTTAAGCTTGACCAATTGTGAATTGTTTTCTAGAAATACAACTAAATTGACAGAATTTTAAAGAAGTAGCAATCATGGTTGCAATTTTTTTTTTTTAATCCCACACTGAACTCCCTTAAATCTATTCTTTACCCCTTGATGCCTAGATTATATTTAGCAGGGTCAGTGTGTGCTTAAGACCCCTTTCACACTGATGCGCATTTCAGAGCTAAAAATGGCGTCTCCTGTCTCCCCAGTGTGAAAGCCTGAGTGCTTTCACACTGGGGCTGTGTGCTTGTGGGACAGGAAAAAAAGTCCTGCAAGCAGCATCTTTTGGGTGCTGTATACAATGCTCCTACACAGCCCCTTCCCATTGGAATAATTGGGCAGTGCTTCGGAAGCGCAGCAACACAGGTGCTTTTAACCCTTTGCCCATAAGCGGGGGGTTGAAAGCGCCTTGCTAGTGGCCTGAAAAGTGCTGCTAAAACGACGGTAAGCGCCTCTTTACGGCTAACGGACCCCTGCTCCAGTGTGACAGTAGCCTTAGTTTAACAATATCTCCTAATATGCACTCCTAAATCATATTCATATTTTCAAGGATATATTAGGTCTTTATTTTATGCACTAACTTATTGTTTTATAATAGTCTGACAAGTGTTCAAAATTTTTAATAACATTTGTTTTTAATTTATGTTTTTATAATGCAATAGTATCTAACAGTTAAACTAGATTGAAGTGAAAAGTATGACTATTGCCTGTACGGGGCAGTGGTAATTTGCAGCCTCAAGACTTTAAAGGCCCAGTACACGTCTTTAAACATGTTGTACCTGTATTTAGGGCGTAACATGTAATGTATTCCAGCACATGTTGCCTTAATATATGTGCATTTTTTATTTATTTTTTTCCCCCTCAAAGGTGAACTTCACCTTTTTTAAGTTGGTCAATTAAATTTTCAGACTGCATGTCATATCTGTCAGAGCTGACAGTGATCACATAATTAAGAACCAATCTCATTAGTTCTCAATAGTCAGTGGGGAACCTAGCTGTCCTTGACAGCTGAGATTGAGAGTGTAGCTGCTGGTTCTCAAAGGGATCATGTATATTGATATATTTTTGGCATTGGGCTTTGATTCAGGTAATATTAATCTACAAATTGTGGGCAGGGACAGGTGAAAAATGTAAAGAACACCACGAAATTAGAGGTCGACCGATATGGGTTTTTCTCTGGCCAATGCGGATATTTAGAAATGTATTTATTTTTTTCCTCCTTAAGCCTCGTACACTCGACCGGTTTTCTCGGCAAGAAAACTGCTGGGAGAGCTTTTTGCAGAGAAAACCGTTCGTGTGTATGGTTTCTCGACAGGAAAACTGCTGGGAATCTCGACGAGAAAAATAGAGAATTTTTTTTTCTCTTGTCATCCATGGACTGACACAGCGTGTCTTATACACCTTTACACGTGGGTTATGTCCCTGCTTGCAGGAGAAGACCTAGGCAGAATGTGAGTTGTTATACATACATTCTAAACAGCCAGAGCTGAACAGCCCCGCCCAGGGGGGCGGTCCCTCCGGCATAACCCTCCCACTGCAGTCAGCAGACCTCAGTTTTTTTCTGCCTAGCAGAAGGAGAAGACGTGGCTCTCTCAGGAGCCAGTCTCCTGACCTATTTTTATTCCTTTTGGAATTTTTTTTTCCTATTTTATTCTTTTGAGATCTTCTATCAACTGTCGGCTGGGCAACAGGTTGGGTACACTGGTATCCTCGTAGTCTTCCCTGTCCGACCATCGAGCGTGCTGATCCTCGCCTTGTGTGCGTGAGACTCAGTTCACGACATGCCCCACGACTCCAGGGGTGGCCGGTGGGCTTCCAGCTCCGCGGTCCTCTCAAGATAGAACAGTCCGGCTGTATCTTTCGCGGTGGACCGGGCCGACAGCTACTCAGTACCGCACTGTGATAGTTCTGTCAGAAACACACCAGTGGGTCCCTCAGGGGACAGGTAAGTAGTCTCTCCTGGCTGCAGGTGAGTACATGCTGTGTGTTTCTTGTGTGGGGGATTTCCCTGTCTCCCCCTGTGTTTTTTTTAATGTCACTCTCTGGTCACTAGTGCTGGCGCTGTACTGTGTGGGGTGCCTGGGGGCCATACTGTCCTGGGGGGGGGGGCTCATGCTGCTCTGCATTCGCTGGGGCTGTTTTGTTTTTGGGTGTGAGGGGCCTGGGCGCCGTTCGGCGCCATGTTTAGTGTGTGTGCTGATTTTACATTGGCGGCCATCTTGCCGTGGCCCGCCGGAGCACATTGCGGCGGCCATTTTCTTGTAGCCGCACGGTTTTTTAGCACTAGTTTGGCCTCTAGCGCCGCTGGGAACGGCGCGAATCTCCTCACACTCTCTCCTCTCAGCTCACTCACGCTGAGCAGCGCGGCGCAGTGAGACAGATCAGCGGAACCGAGCGGTCCTGGTCAGGTTGGTGGGTTCCCTGGGCATTCCCCTACTTCAGTCAGCACAGCCTGTGGGTGGTCTCAGAGAGGGACATTATGGAGTCAGAGTCGCCAGCTTCCCCTCACATGCCAGAGGCAGCAGCCAGTGCTCCAGCACCTGCGGTCCCTATGGACCAGTTGTCGGCAGTCCTGGAATCATTTCTGACCAGGATGGAAGCTGTGTGTGAGCACAAGGGAGCAAAAAAGCGCCCTCTCCCCACTTTATCTCCACAAGGGGAGTGCTCTGATTCAGATATGGGCCTAGCTATTGCTGCTCAGGACCCTAGCTCATATTTGGATGGTTTTGAACAGGACATTCCTTGTGAGGAAGACTCCAGTTCTGAGTCAGTAAATGACAGGGTGCTTGTTAGTGAACTCATTGATGCTGTGAGGGACACTCTCAAGCTAAATGCTGCGACCGCAGAACCTCAGGCGGATACAGTCTCCTTTTGGTTCTTTTAAGACCAAGCCTTCTAAAAAGGTTTTTCCATATGTATCTTTCTTTGACCAGCTCATTGACCAGGTCTGGGAAAAGCCGCAGAAGACTTTCATGGTCCCGCGGCGTTTGTCTATTAGATACCCCTTTTGAAGACGCCCTGCTTAAAAAGTGGGCTTCTCCCCCGGTGGTCGACCCTCCAGTCGCCCGTTTAAACAAGGCCACCACTCTCCCGATGGAGGGGACTCCTGCGTTTAAGGACCCCACTGACAGGAGGTCAGAAGTGGTGAGTAGAGCCATGTTCGCCTTGTTGGGATCCGCCCTACGGCCCGTAGTAGCGGCGACCCTTGTGTCTCAGACACTCACGGAATGGGCAAAAATTTTGTGCCGAACTGTGCAGGACTTTAACCTTCCTCCAGACACTATTGCTCTGGCCCACCAGATGGTGCAGGGTCTGATATATGTGTGCGACGCCACGTTGGACACGGCCCCTTTAATATCCAGGGCCTCTGTCTCGGCGGTGGTATTGCGTCGTCTCATCTGGTAGAGGCTAGGTCAGCAGACCAGCATTTCAAAGAAGCTCCTGACGGATCTACCTTTTAAGGGTGGTAGACTTTTTGGTGCTGCTCTGGATGACATCATCAAGGATGTCCGGGAGGTAAAAGCACTCTCCTTTCTCAAACTATCAAGGGTAAGGAGGCCCGACGTAAACCGGGTCCTTCCTTTCCAGCAAAAAAGGTTTTTTTTCGTCCGTCAGAGTCCACGGGTAAGCCATCCCAGACTGACAACAGTGCAGCTGGCGGGCACAAGCGCCCCTGGGTGCGTAAGCCGAACAAGCCGGCTCCCAAGCCCGCCTCCGCGTGAAGTCTTGCCCCCGCCCGTCTCTGGAGTGGGGGGACGACTTCGCAGGTTCACGGATCGGTGGACTTCCCGGATCTCCGACCGGTGGGTGTGCGAGGTGGTCACCTCAGGATACAGAATAGAGTTCCGCTCCTGGCCCCCAGACAGATTCTTTCCCTCAAATCTCCCTCTCCTTCCTGCCCGTCGGGCAGCCCTCTTGGGGGCTGTACAGGATTTGATCGGGTCCGGAGTAATTGTGCCGATTCCGTCCCAGGAGAGGTTTCAGGGGTTCTACTCAAATCTGTTTGTTGTTCCAGAAAAGGACGGGTTCGGCCAATCCTGGACCTCAAGGCCCTGAATGCCTTCGTGAAGGTGCAAAAATTCCGCATGGAATCCATTCGCACGGTGATCGCTACACTCCATCAAGGGGATTTTCTGGCATCCTTGGACATCAAGGATGCCTACTTGCATGTTCGGATCTGCGCAAGCCACCAGAAGTTTCTGCGCTTTGCGGTCGGCGAAGTCCACTATCAATTTGTGGCTCTTCCCTTCGGCCTAGCCTCGGCACCAAGGGTGTTCACCAAGGTGCTTGCTCCGGTCCTAGCTTTGCTGAGACAGCGAGGCATTGCTATCGTGGGCTATCTGGACGATTTTCTTCTAAGAGCAGACAGTGGCTCAGAATTGGAAGAAAGTGTGACTATCGTCAGTCGGACCCTCAGGGAGTTTGGGTGGCTCCTGAACGTTCAGAAGTCGGTTCTAGTCCCGACTCAGCGTCTGGAGTATCTAGGTCTGATTCTGGACTCCTTGGAGGCAAGAGTCTTCCTACCTCCAGACAAACTACTGACACTTCAGTCTGCAGTACGGGTGCTGACGTCCCGAAAATGGTCGTAAATCCGCTTTTGCATGAGAGTCCTGGGACTCATGGTGGCCTCCTTCGAGGCCGTTCCTTATGCCCAAGCGCACACCAGGGCTTTACAGAAAGAGATCTTGTCCACTTGGGACAAATCCCCGTTGTCCTTGGATCTTCAGATCCAGGTGAGTCACCTGGTCAGGGCGTCCCTGACGTGGTGGTTGAGGTCCCCGGCTCTTCGGTCCGGGAAGTCATTCCTCCCCATCCAATGGACGGTGATCACGACGGACGCCAGCCTGACGGGCTGGGGGGGAGTCTGGGGAGTCCTGTCGGCCCAAGGGCTTTGGACTCCGGACGAAGCCCTCTTACCGATCAATGTGCTGGAGATACGGGCAATCAGACTGTGCCTCTCCTCATGGTCGGAGAAACTACAGGGTCACTCCATCAGGATCCAATCGGACAACGCCACAGCAGTGGCGTATGTCAACCATCAAGGGGGGACTCGGAGCTCAGCTGCGGCTTCCGAGGTCGCCCGCATCCTGAGGTGGGCCGAAAGAAGCGTGCCGGCTCTGTCGGCCGTCTACATTCCGGGCGTAGACAATTGGCAGGCGGACTATCTAAGTCGCCAGACGCTGGACCAGGGAGAGTGGTCCTTGGACCCGGAGGTCTTTCAACTCCTTTGCAGACGGTGGGGCATGCCGGATGTGGACCTGAGGTTTGTGGCCAGATCCAGGGATCCCTGGGCGGATGCGTTGGTGGCCCCATGGGGTCAGTATCACCTGATATACGTTTATCCTCCGCTGCAGTTGCTCCCTCACCTGCTCCGCAGGGTAGCGACCGAGGGAATTCCGGTGATCCTCATTGCTCCGGATTGGCCTCGGCGTCACTGGTACGCCGATCTGGTACGTCTCGACGCAGACGTTCCCTGGCGGTTACCAATACGGGGGGACCTTCTGTCTCAAGGTCCTATATTTCATCCTGCTTTACAGTCTCTGGCTTTAACGGCATGGTTATTGAAAGCCAGGTGCTGAGAGACCGAGGTCTCTCGGATTCGGTCATTTCGACCATGTTAAGGGCACGGAAGTCTTCCTCCAGAAAGATCTATCACCGTACTTGGAGAGCTTACATCGCCATGTGCGAAGAGCTGGACTGGCGCCCACGAACGTATTCCGTTCCCAGAATCCTGCATTTTCTGCAGCGTGGCGTGACCCAAAAGCTCGCTTTGGGTACCATTAAGGGTCAGATTTCGGCCTTGGCCATCTTCTTTCAGCGACCGCTGGCGGGTCATCCCTTGGTTAGCACCTTTGTGCAGGGGGTTCGCCATGTGCTCCCCCCTGTCAAGCCCCCTCTCCCCCCGTGGGATCTGAATTTGGTGCTCTCGGTCCTCCAGGAACCTCCCTTTGAAAATATTAGAGATATTCCCCTCTTGACTTTGTCTCAGAAGGTGGCCTTCTTGGTGGCCATTACTTCCATTAGACGAGTGTCTGAATTGGCGGCCTTGTCCTGCAAGTCGCCCTTTTTGGTCATCCATAAGGATAAGGCGGTGTTACGTCCGCGACCTTCTTTTCTGCCAAAGGTGGTCTCGGCCTTCCACTTAAACGAGGACATTGTCCTCCCGTCCTTGTGTCCTCACCCATCGCATCCCAGAGAGTTTGCGCTTCACACTTTGGATGTGGTACGAGCCTTGCGGGTGTACCTGTCTGCTACTGCTTCTATTCGGAAGTCTGACTCACTATTTGTGGCTGTCTCTGGTCCAAAACAGGGCCAAGCGGTTTCGTCTGCCACCATTTCTAGGTGGATCAGACAAACCGTCATTCAAGCTTATGCTCTCAAGGGGCGGGCGCCTCCCTTTCCGGTTACGGCACATTCCACCAGGGCAATTGGTGCTTCCTGGGCTTTCCGACATCAAGCGTCGGTTGCACAAGTGTGCAAGGCGGCGACCTGGTCGTCTGTTCATACCTTTTCTAAGTTTTATAAGGTTGATGTGGCTGCATCTTCGGATGCTTCCTTCGGCCGCAAGGTGTTGCAGGCCGCTGTTTGATGTTGCAACTCCTCCGTTGAGGAGCTCTGCCTTGTTTGGAGTGAAGTTTTTGGTTTTCCATTTATACTGCTCCCATCCCTCTTGACACTGCTTTGGGACATCCCACGTGTAAAGGTGTATAAGACACGCTGTGTCAGTCCATGGATGACAAGAGAAAATAGGATTTTTGTACTCACCGTAAAATCTGTTTCTCTGGCATCCATGGACTGACACAGCACCCACCCTTCTTTTCGAGTTTGTACTGCTTTGTTACGAACTGAGGTCTGCTGACTGCAGTGGGAGGGTTATGCCGGAGGGACCGCCCCCCTGGGCGGGGCTGTTCAGCTCTGGCTGTTTAGAATGTATGTATAACATCTCACATTCTGCCTAGGTCTTCTCCTGCAAGCAGGGACATAACCCACGTGTAAAGGTGTATAAGACACGCTGTGTCAGTCCATGGATGCCAGAGAAACGGATTTTACGGTGCGTACAAAAATCCTATTTTTTTGCTCGTTGGGATTCTCGGCAGAGTTTTCCTGCCGGGAGAACCGTTCGTGAGTATGCTTACCTGTCCCATGTAAGCCCGCGCATGCTCGATGAGACTTTGACGCATGCGCGGTAGCATATAAGGGTAGTGTAGGGTGTAGCAAGATGGTGGCGACGGTGGCATTGAATCTGACGAGCGCTGGCTTGTCTTGGTCGATAACGTCACCGCCTTCTTGCCATTCAAAAGAACGGCGGTTCTTTTGAATGGCCGTCTGTACACAGGGCATGGCAAGACAAAAAACTGACTGTTTTCTAATAGATGGGTTTCCCGTCCGTGTGTACAGGGCTTTAATCTCATAAAATCTAATGCCGCGTACACACGACCGTTTTTCATGACGAGAAAAATGCAATTTTTTTTATTTGGTCATTAAAAACGATCTTGTGTAGGCTCCAGAGCATTTTTTGCGACGTGAAAAATGGGCATTAAAAATTTGGAACATGCTCCAATTTTTTTCTTGTTTTTCACGTCGTTTTTCTCATTGTGAAAAACGGCCGTGTAGGCTTGAACGACGTGAAAAAAACGCACATGCTCAGAAGCAAGTTATGAGACGGGAGCGCTCGTTCTGGTAAAACTAGCATTCATAATGGAGATGGCACATTCGTCACGCTGTAACAGACAGAAGAGCACCAAACTTTACAAACACGAGGATCAGCAAAAGCAGCCCAAAGGGTGGTGCCATCCAAATGGAACTTCCCCTTTATAGTGCCGTCGTACGTCACCGCGCTTTGCTCGAGCATTTTTTTTTTTCACGATAGTGTGTAGACAAGGCAGGCTTGAGAAGAATCACGTCGAGAAAAACGTAATTTTTTTCAATGACATTAAAAACGGTTGTGTCTACGCAGCATAACAGTTGGACCCCTTTCACACTGGGCTGTTTTTCAGGCGCTTTTGGGCTAAAACGACCCCCCTGCAGTCTGTGTGGGAGCCCAAAGCAATGCACTGGCAGGACGTTAAAGTCCTGCAAACGGCATCTTTTGGAGCGGTGTATACACCACTCCTGCCAATTGAAATTAACTAGCAGCGTTTAAGCGTCAATGCCCGCCCGCTACAGTGTGAAAGCAGCCTAAGCCCTGGTTCACACTGGTGCAATTTGACATGTCAAATCGGCGAAATTTGCCGCAAATTGCGGGCAATGGCACCGTCCTAATCAGTGCGACGCCGCATCTGCGGCGCTGCACCGATTACAAAAAGTAGTTTCTGTACTACTTTTTGCGATTTCAGCCGCGATTTACATTGACATCTGTTCCAGATGTCTTTGAAATCGTGGCTGAAAACTGGGCTGCCAGCGGGAGTGAAATCGTGCGAGTCCAGCTGAACTCGCAGGCTTCACTCCCGCAGCCCCAGTGTGAACGTGGGCTTAAAGAGTAAGTAAACCCAGGTATAAAAAAAAAACAACCTGTAAGACAAAGGCATAATGAGCTAGTATGCATAGCATACTAGGCAGCCAACATCTTGCCCGGGGGTTTCTTACGGTGAGTACAAAAATCCTATTTTTTATAACCGCTTACCTGTAAAATCCTTTTCTTGGAGTAAACCACGGGACACAGAGGGTCCCGCCCCTCTTCTGGGATACTTACTGCTTTTCTACAAACCTAGGTACTTCCCTTTTTATGGGAGGGGTTATATAGAATGGAATTTGTCTTCATTGGTTGTGCCAGTGTCCAATCACCTTTGAACTATACAACCCACTATGTAATGACTTAGGCTCTGTGTCCCGTGGTGTACTCCAAAAAAAGGATCTTACAGGTAAGCGTTATATTTTTAACGCTAAAGTGCCTGCAAAACACCCTCAGTGTGAAAGGGGTCTTAGGTTAATGTTTCCCTACCTGTTACTGATGAGACATCTGTCTACGGCAAGCCTAAGTCAACAGGTTTATCTAAGCAATACTGTTCAAGTGGGGATTGACCACAGACCCACTGATATACTGTGGCTTGTTCTGAAGAAGACCAAAGCATTCCAAACTGTATCGGTTTTATACATCTGAATGGACCAACTAGGTATTGTCTCCATACAAGATTACAATAGACTTGTTACTCTATAAAGTATGGGTAGTATGTCTTTGATGTGGTTCCAATGCAATATTACATGCAATCTAGTAGCTTTCTATAAATATAGGGAACTATCCTATTATTAAATAACTCTTAACTTTTTTTTTTCTTCTTTTTTTTTGTAGGCGGACAAAAGAGCACATCACAATGCGCTAGAACGTAAACGCAGGGACCATATTAAGGACAGTTTCCACAGTCTAAGAGACTCCGTACCTTCACTCCAAGGGGAAAAGGTGAGTTTACTTGTAGCTTAAAATAATTTTATACACATACGATTGTAAATATTTAGTACTAAGCTTATGCTCTATGTTCCTTAACCTGTTGCCACTTGTGTAACACATGCTGCAATATGGGTCACTGGGCAGCTAATATTTCTGTGCTGAGAGCAAGCTCCCAACACAGAGACTACAGCTGTGAAGGACAGTAACGATCAGTAGGTGTCGGGACCTGTTCCCAATTGTGACAGCCAATCATTGGTCACCTGACGGCCCATCCTCCCCGCCCCCCAGGCATACAGAACCCTAGTGAAAGTATACCGGGGCTGCGTGGGAAGGGGGTTAAATGGGTCTTTTTATAATGGCTTGGTTTATTAAGGCCGATATGTGCAAAGAAATAATGTTGAAATGTTTTTAGATTGTTCTCCTAATAGACACTAAGTCAAGGCTGGATTAGGGAAAAATTGGGTCATGATATGGTAGCAGCTTTGGCCCCCTTATCTCTATAACATTAATAAAGATTGCTATAGCCACAGAAAAGCAGCCCTATTTGCATTGTCTGTACTGTTACAGGTACAGCCTGCCCCAAATGCCTAAAAATACATCACTCCTTGTGAAATGGCAGGCAGGTTCACATCTTGAGCCAGTTGTGCTATCTCCCTGGTTTACACCTCAACACTGTTATGGCAAGAACTTGGCACATAGAAAACAACTCTTACTCTTTCGTCCATGGACCGACACAGCTTCTCTATTGACAAAGTGGGTATTATCCATTAATTAGGAGTGACTAGGCAGAAAAACTTGTAAAAAGTGTTGCATCACACCTTCTACAGTACTGCCCAGGGTGCGGGCCCTCTGGGTATACCCTCTCAGTCTGCACATCGCAGATCAGTTTTTTTCTGTCTAGCAAGGAGTAGGACATGGCTTCCTTCGGGCCCATTGGTCCGGGGAAAAAATATATATATATATATATATATCTATATATATATCTATATCTATATCTATATCTATTTTTTTTTGCTACATTTGTTGTTTCCTGCGATCAACTGCCGACTGGGTGACAGGCTGGATCCTCGATCCTTGTAGTCTCCCCAGTTTCGGCCATCGAGCGTGTGCCGACCCTAGCTACGCGCTGGGTTTTCCACGACATGCCCGTCGCTCCATGGGGGGCTGGTGAGCCTACGCTCCAAGGCTTGCATCGGACCGCTCAGCTTCGGCTGACCTTACGGCCGAGTCGCAGCAGCCTGTCCGGTGAGCGTCATGCTCCAGGGCATACATATGATCGTCCCTTCTGGGTCCAATCACAGCATGCCTGGCCAACAGTCACCTTCCGTGCGCGGACGATGATCTGTTTGGAATGTCTTCCAGCAGAATACATGCAGGATAGGTAAGTAAAACTCCCCTGCCTCGGCTGGGTGATTTAGCTGGACATTCCTGGAGAGATCAAGTAAGTGGTTGTGGCCCCTTTCTTCCCTCTCTCCCTGCCTTTCCCTCCTCCCTGGGCTTCTAGCTAAAGGTTGCTGGGTGCTGGGGGTCACCTAGGGGGTCCCACTGGAGCGGGGCTGGCTGTAACTAACATTTAAAAGAAATGTCATTTTTGCTTACCTGTGTTTCTGTGTCTCCATGCTGTCGGCGGCCATTTTGAGGTGGTCCATGCCAAGTTTGGCCTCTTGTAACTGCCTGGCGGCCATCTTCCTGTGGTTCGGCCACACCCACTGGCCCCTATCAGGTGATCGGCGGCCATGTTTGTCCACCCTGTATGCAGATATTGCCGTTCGGCGGCCATCTTTTTGTGGGCTATGGCTGCCTGACCTCTATCTTCTGTCGGCGGCCATTTTCTTAGAGCCCACATTATCTTCCATACAGACGTTTTTGGCAACCATTTTGCGAGAGCCTTCGGCCTCTAGGGTGCATTACACTGGCGTGAAAATTCACACAGGAAGTGCTGATAAAAGAAGCAGACTGACACAGCAGCAAGGGGACAGCATCACAGGCGCAGCATAGCAGTACCTATCCAGGGTGGTGAGTCCTCTGGGTAACCCAGCATCTCTGCAGCACAGGAGGGTGGCCTATTGATATCTTGCCTGGAGCCCTGTGAGTGTCAGCGTGTGGTCAGCATGGCATCTGAGCCAGAGGTCTTCTCCCCTGAAACACCAGATTTAGCAGGTGTCTATGGACGCTATGTCGGCAATCCTAGAGGCGTTTGCTGCCAGGGTGGAAGCAGCAAATGGGAATACAGGGGGTAATAAACGCCCCCGTCCCCTGCAATCTTCTGGGGATATTTCTGATGCAGAACCAGGTCCAGCTACGGCTCATGGCCCAGATTCTGATGCATCAGAGACTGCAGACCGTGACCGATCGGACAGTGAGGAGGACTCCAAGTCCAGGTCAGTACGCGAGACGGCTTTGGTATCTGACCTTATTACTGCAGTGCGGGATACACTAAAGTTGGAAAGGACTGAAGAAGTAGCAGATACTCCAGTCCCCTTTGGGTTTCGTAAACCTGCCCGCACTGCTAAGGTGTTCCCTTGTGTGTCTTATTTTGACAAACTCTTATACAAGGAATGGGAGAACCCACTGAGGGTCTTTACAGCCCCAAAGAGGTTTGCAGTACGGTTCCCCTTTGAGGAGAGTTTTCTGAAGATATGGACCTCTCCCCCTATAGTGGACCCTTCGGTGTCCAGACTTAATAGAGCCACCACTATTCCAGTAGAAGGGGCTCCTGTTTTCAAGGACCCTGTGGATAAGAAGGCTGAAGCACTCGCTCGCTACCTATACTCAGTGGTAGGCTCGGCAGTACGCCCGGCATTGGCGGGGGCCCTAGTGTCTCAGACACTTACTGAATGGGCAAAATTGCTACTCCAGGGGTTAAAGGAGCGAGATGCTCCTCCTAATGAGATAACTTTGGCCGACCAGTTGGTCCAGGGCCTTAAGTTTGTCTGCGAGTCAGACATGGATACTATTCCCCTGCTGTCAAGAGCTTTGGTTTATGCAGTAGCAATACGCCGCCTGATCTGGCTAAAGGGCTGGTCTGCGGACCAGACTTCCAAGAAAGCCCTATTGGATCTGCCTTTTAAGGGCGACAGACTTTTTGGGGCTTCTCTGGATGACATCATCAAGGATGCCACAGGAGGTAAAAGCACTTTGCTTCCCCAAACTAGCAAGGGTAAGGGACCACGCCAAGGGCCCTCCTTTACTGCACGTAAGCGTTTTTTTCGCCCCCTTAAGGCGACAGGGAAAAGACCCCAGGCCGATAAAGCGCCTGCCCAAGGACAAAAGCGTCCTTGGTCCCGCAGACCCAACAAGCTTGCGGACAAATCTGCGTCCACATGAAGGTCCGCCCCCACCCAGCTCTCGGGTGGGGGGACGTCTTCGCAAATTCGCGACTCAGTGGACTGCTCTAGTCTCAGACAGGTGGGTTTGCGAAGTAATCTCCTCAGGCTACAAGATAGAATTTCTCTCTTGTCCACCAGACAGATTCATCACCTCCAATCTCCAGCTACTACCGACCCGTCGGGAGGCCCTGTATGGGGCGGTCCAGGGTCTACTGGAACGCGGGGTAGTTATTCCAGTTCCAGAACAGGAACGGGGTCAGGGTTTTTACTCAAATCTGTTCATTGTGCCAAAGAAGGAGGGGGTTCGTCCAATCTTGGATCTCAGAGCCCTCAATTGCTTTGTGAAGGTACAAAGATTTCGGATGGAGTTGGTTCGATCCGTAGTCACGGCTCTCCATCTGGGGGACTTTCTGGCCTCCTTGGACATCAAGGACGCATACCTGCATGTCCCCATATACTCCAGACACCAGAGGTTTCTGCGATTTGCTATCGGGAAGAACCATAACCAGTTTGTGGCCCTCCCGTTTGGCCTTGCCTCAGCACCCAGGACGTTCACCAAGGTGCTCGCTCCGATTCTGGCACTTCTAAGACAGCGGGGTATCGCTATCACAGGTTACTTGGACGACCTTCTGCTGAAGGCCCCTTCAAGCTCAGAATTAGAGGTAAGTGTGTCCATTACCTGTCAGACTCTTCGAGACTGTGGTTGGATACTAAACACGCAAAAGTCAGTATTGGTGCCCACTCAACGCCTAGT
This sequence comes from Rana muscosa, assembly GCA_029206835.1. Lineage (NCBI taxonomy): Eukaryota > Metazoa > Chordata > Amphibia > Anura > Ranidae > Rana > Rana muscosa. The sequence goes on from CM055126.1 coordinate 76,474,402, forward strand.
GTACCTGGCGGTGATTCTGGATTCCTCAGAGGCAAAGGTATTCCTCCCTGTGGAGAAGTTGCAGATCCTCCGGGCTGCAGTATGGCAGCTGACTTCCAGGAATTGGTCGTCACTCCGTTTTTGCATGCGAGTGTTGGGCCTCATGGTAGCCTCCTTCGAGGCGGTCCCATATGCTCAATACCACACTCGAGTGTTACAGAAGGAAGTTCTGTCCAGATGGAACAGATGCCCTTCATCTCTGGATTATCAAATCCGAGTGAGCCACCTAGTCAGGAGATCCCCGGTATGGTGGCTGACAGCACCGGCTCTAATGGCCGGGAAGTCATTTCTTCCGGTTTACTGGATAGTGATCACGACGGACGCCAGCCTTACAGGTTGGGGGGGAGTCTGGGGTGTCCAGTCGGCGCAAGGTCGCTGGACCCCAGAGGAAGCCCTCCTGCCGATCAATGTCCTGGAGATCCGGGCGATCAAGCTGTGCCTCTTCAAATGGTCTCAGAGACTGCAAGGGCGTCCAGTCAGGATCCAGTCAGACAACGCCACAGCAGTGGCATATGTCAATCATCAAGGAGGAACAAGAAGCTCAGCTGCAGCATCGGAGATCGCTCGCATCCTGAAGTGGGCAGAGAGGAGCCTAACGGCACTGTCGGCCGTGTACATTCCGGGTGTGGAAAACTGGCAGGCGGACTACCTGAGCCGCCAGATGCTGGACCAGGGAGAATGGTCCTTACACCCGGAGGTGTTCCAACTCCTCTGCCAAAGATGGGGCACACCAGACGTAGATCTTCTGGCTTCCCGACTCAATCGGAAGGTATTGAGGTTTGTGGCCCGGTCAAGAGACCCATGGGCAGACGCAACGGACGCGTTGGTAGCATCGTGGGGTCAGTATCGGCTAATCTATGCCTTCCCTCCCTTAAGGCTTCTTCCTCTTCTGCTCCGCAGAGTGGAGGCAGAGGGAATTCCAATGATCATAATCGCTCCAGATTGGCCTCAGCGTCCTTGGTACGCCGATCTAGTACGTCTGGTAGCAGACGTCCCCTGGCGCCTACCACTACGGAAGGACCTGCTATCGCAAGGTCCCATATTCCATCCTGCTTTACAGTCATTGGCTTTAACGGCATGGCTGTTGAGAACCAGGTACTGAGAGATCGGGGCCTGTCAGACTCAGTAATCTCTACTATGAGAAGTGCTCAGAAACCGTCCTCTAGGAAGGTCTATCACCGCACTTGGAGGGCCTACATCTCCATGTGTGAGGAAATGAAATGGCATCCGCGTACCTATTTGGTTTCCAGAATCCTGCTGTTTTTACAGCATGGGGTAGACCAAAGGCTTGCCCTAAGTACGATTAAGGGTCAGATATCTGCCCTGGCTGTCTTTTTTCAGAGACCCCTGGCGACTCACTCTCTCGTGAGTACATTTGTGCAGGGGGTTCGACATGTGGCCCCTCCGGTCCGCCCCCCGTTACCTCCGTGGGACTTGAACCTGGTCCTCTCGGTGCTTCAGAAGGCACCGTTTGAGAATATTAGAGATATTCCCCTGTTGACACTTTCTCAGAAGGTGGTCTTTTTGGTGGCTGTTACGTCAGTTAGACGAGTCTCTGAGCTGGCAGCCCTGTCCTGCAAGGCTCCCTATTTGATTTTCCACAAGGATAAGGTGGTGCTGTGGCCGCAGCCTTCCTTTCTTCCGAAAGTCGTTTCGGCTTTTCATCTCAACGAAGACATTGTACTTCCATCCTTGTGTCCTCAGCTGTCGAATCCTAAGGAGTCGGCGTTGCATTCCTTGGACGTTGTCCGAGCTTTGAGAGTATACATATCTGCTACTTCCCTGTTCCGGAAGTCAGACTCACTGTTTGTTTCGGTGGCTGGTCCCAAGAAGGGCCAAGCAGTCTCATCGGCCACCATCTCTAGGTGGATCCGACAGATAGTAATCCAGGCTTACGCCTTAAAGGGTCAGGCGCCCCCCTTTCCTGTCACGGCACATTCGACCAGGGCAGAAGGTGCCTCTTGGGCTTTCCGACATCAAGCGTCTGTTTCCCAACTATGTAAAGCGGCGACTTGTTCGTCCGCTCACACTTTCACAAAATTCTACAAAGTTGATGTAGGTGCATCTTCGGATGCCTCTTTCGGCCGCAAGGTTTTGCAGGCGGCTGTTTAGAGTTGCAACTCCTCCGTTGGAGGAGTGCTGTTTTGGGGTGAAGTTTGTTTTTATGCTGTTACCACCCCTCGTTTTTTCTCTGACACTGCTTTGGGACGTCCCACTTTGTCAATAGAGAAGCTGTGTCTGTCCATGGACGAAAGAGTAAATAGGATTTTTTACTCACCGTAAAATCCTTTTCTCTGAGTCCATGGACCGACACAGCACCCACCCCTCCTTTTTAAGTTTGTACTGCTTTTTGACGAACTGATCTGCGATGTGCAGACTGAGAGGGTATACCCAGAGGGTCCGCCCCCTGGGCAGTACTGTAGAAGGTGTGATGCAACTCTTTTTACAAGTTTTTCTGCCTAGTCACTCCTAATTAATGGATAATACCCACTTTGTCAATAGAGAAGCTGTGTCGGTCCATGGACTCAGAGAAAAGGATTTTACGGTGAGTAAAAAATCCTATTTTTCTATGTTCCCTAGTGTTGAGCCTCTGTGAAGAGCAACACAGCTCAATGGAGATGGTGTGAAAGAGCCATTAATCTCCCTTTTACCGATTTTTATAAGTTGGATTGATTGGTTTAAAGTTTCCCACATCCAGTGGCTTGACCTCCTGTAGTTTTCAGCACTACATAAGCTTTTTACCAGCAATAACCCTTAGAGGAATTGACTAGAAACTGTTCCTCCATATGTAATGGGGAGGAAAAACGTATTAAAGCGGAAATAAAGTCTGCTATAAATTTGTTTTTTTGTTTTTTTTCTTTTTTTCTTTTTTAGGCCCCACAGGTGGGTAATGCGCGGCTCAGTGAACATGACAGCTGACAGGCAGAAGGATGCATTTATGGCAGAAGAGACCCTAAATACCCTGCCTTTCAGCCATTTGCTTAGACAGCAACTTTACTTCCATTTTTAATAGTAATAGGTTTTGGGGTATCCCATATGACACTAGAACATTTTACTGGCTTCATTGCTGATGTTTCCTAGAGTTTTATATATTGGTAGATTTTATCCACAACGGCTTGACTCAACCAAATTTTTATTACAGGCAGAATTCAGGATATCTTTAGACTATATCACTGCTATATAAATTTCCAAAATTGAATAAAGAAATAATTAAATTGGAATAAACACAAAGAACTCTGGGGTAACGCTCAGCGCTAAAATGTCTGATTAGAAATGGTAGGAAGACATGCATTAGGTATGCTAGTTCATCAAAGCAAAAATAAAAAATAGAAAATAAAAATTGTTAGTTTGAAAAATTTATGAAAATTATAAAAACTAATCAAAATCCTGAGGACTTCTAGGGGATGAGCCCCTGTCAGATCTGAGTCTCTGAAATAAGTCCTGCAGAGGGAGCGAGGCTGCTTCAGGTGCGGGCTGGGAAACCTGATCACTGAGAAAAGGGAAGGCAAAAAGAGAGAAGCGCCAGGCAAATCCTAGTGCAGCATGCAGTTCATGAAGGATATAGCTCTCAAGGAGGCGTGGCCGGCTTCCTCCCGAGCTCCATCAAGGCTTCAGCTTCCTGCTGACATTCGGCGCTCATGGACTTTTCCCCAGCGACACCCTGTCGGCTCTCCTGTGATGCTGAATGTGGAAAGCACCTACCCTTATTAGCACTCTGTAAGTGCACCTTACACTCTTTCCATTTTTTTTTTTTTTTGTATTTTAACTTGATAAATTCATGCTGCCGGGCGAGTCTCTCTTTTTTTGCCTGCAAAATTCTCAAATAAAAATTAAACTCTGCCCAAAAGATCTCATATCTTTTTAGCAACATATGAATCTGATTTACTTAGGTCTACCCAGATAGATATACACTATATCACCAGAAGTATTGGGACACCTGCCTTTACACACATGAACTTTAATGGCATCCCAGTCTTAGTCCGTATGGTTCAATATTGAGTTGGCCCACCCTCCGCAGCTATAACAGCTTCAACTCTTCTGGGAAGGCTGTCCACAAGGTTTAGGAGTGTCTATGGGAATTTTTGACCATTCTTCCAGAAGCACATTTGTGAGGTCAGGCACTGATGTTTGGCCGAGAAGGCCTGGCTTGCAGTCTCTGCTCTAATTCGCCCCAAAGATGTTCTTACAGGTTGAGGTCAGGACAGTCAAGTTCCTCCACCCCAAACTCGCTTATCCGTGTCTTTATGGACCTTGCTTTGTGCACTGGTGTGCAGTCATGTTGGAACAGGAAGGGGCCATCCCCAAACTGTTCCCACAAAGTTGGGAGCATGAAATCATTCAAAATGTATTTGGTATGCTGACGCCTCAAGAGTTCCTTTCATTGGAACGAAGGGGCCAAACCCAACCCTATAAAAAGAATAACCCCACACCGTAATTCCCCCTCCACCCGTGTGTGTCTGTCTGTGTTTTTTTTTTCCTACACTTTTGGATAGAGCAGGGACGGGCTAAAACCCTATCTATTTTATTGTTGACTGTCTTTGTCTGATTGTGAACGTTTCCCTTCACTTCCTATCCTAAAGAACGGGAAGTGAGAAAAATTCTCTACAAATTGCAGAGAATTCCCCTCCAGACAGTGGTTGCACAGAGAGTTGTGCTTGGTGAAAACTATTTCCCTTTCTTTTCTGGTGAAAACCAACATTTTGGGATTTCCCATCACTTTGTTTTGGCAATGGTGGTCACCAGGAGAAATTGAGAAGATTAATCTTCCCAGCGAAAAACAGACCGCAATAAAAAACCATTGGGAGTGCTAATCCTTCCCTATTATATAAAAAAAGAATTATACGTACTTTAGCTTACCATCGTAATAGCTAAGATGGGCACCTATTTGATGGCAAGCTGATCAAATCGGACATTAGCTCTTAAGTATAGTTTACATACAGAATATATAGTTTTTACTGTTCGATGTTGCACCCATCTAAATCTGGTCTTTTGCTTCAGCAGCAATGCTACCAAGCTGGCAAATTTCAGTAAATCGGGTTTGTTTGTTTTTTTTTCCCCCTCGGTTTTCTTTAACCACCTAACAACCAGCCACATTGTACTGCAGGCGAGTGGCCGCTGTAGGCAAAGCGACGTACTGGTACGTCGCCTACTTCTGGGTTTAGAGCGCGCATGTGTGCCCCCCTGGTGCTTCCGCTGTGTACACAGCGGGAGCCTGTCAGCATGTCCTGGCCAATGATTCACGGCCAGGACGTGCTGATCGGCTGTGTAAGTTCACGGCCGTGAGCTCTGTGTTGAAATTAAACACAGAGCTCTGTGCACAGGGAGCGATCTGTCAGTTTCTCATCCCAAACTAAGATCACTAGCAAAAAGCAGCACACTTGACACACTAAACATAGGCACATATTTAACCCCTTAATCACCTTAGATGTTAAAAATAAATCCCAGTGGTAATCGAATGCCACCAAATAAGAGCTCCATTTGTGTGGGGGGGGAAAAAAATTATATAAATTTTGTTTACGCAGTCATGCAACGCTGTACTCAATTGCCAGTTAAAGTAGCGCAGTGCCTAATGGCAAAAAATTACCTGGTCATGAAGGGGGTAAAATCTTCCAGAGCTTAAGTGGTTAAGAGATTTACAGAGATGAATCCTTTCCTGACATTAACAATGACCAGCAGGTTGCTCCTGAGTTTAAAAACTGTTCAATAGAATTTATATATTTTATTTAGAACAAATATGTAGTATGAGGATGGGATTTTGTTAGGCACCAAAAGACACAAAATCCATAATTACAAATTTTGTTATTTTAGAACAAAGAATTAAGTGCTAGTTCATACCAGAAGCAGTTCCGTTCAGTTCTGTGTGCTTTTTTTCTGCACAAAATGCATGCACAGTGTTTTCCATGTATTCCAATGGCTCTGGTTCACACCATGCAGTCAGTTTCGGGTCAGTTTCTGCACTGGAAACTGACTGCATGATGTGAACTAGAGCCATTGGAATACAGTGGAACCTTGGATTGCGAGTAACGCGGTTAATGAGCGTTTCGCAATACGAGCTCTGTATTTGAAAAAATCCTAACTCGGGTTGTGAGTGTCTCGCAAAACTAGCAGGATTCAAGCCAAAGCGGTGTGCAGTACCATGTTTGGCCTGAGGTGGGGGGGGGGCGCCGGAGCCTAACGGCACAGTTCGGAAATGCTCGTAAAGACACGGAAATACTCCCGTTTGCCGAGGTCCGACTAGGTGTCCTCAGGCCTTTCCGGCAGTTTCCGAGGCTTTCTAGCGCCCCCACCCCACCTCTGGCCGCATGCGGTATTGCATGCCATTGAAGTCAATGCGGAACAAATTATTCTTGTTTCCGTTGACTTCAATGGGGAAACTGGCTTTGATATGCGAGTACTTTGGATTACGAGCATTCTCCTGGAACGGATTATGCTCGTAATCCGAGGTTCCACTGTACATGGAAAACACTGCATGCATTTTTGGTGCCAAAAAAAGACCACGGAACTGCATCTGGTGTGAACTGGTCCTAAAAGAACATATACAAACAACCATTTTAGTCTGATACAAATTACAAGCACCACCCTGACAGCAAAACGGCCTGTCCCGAAAGATCGATAAAGATCATTTGAATTAAAATGCATGGGGTGGGGGGAATAAATATGGGTGGTATGGTC